>PISX010025964.1:0-25377 GCA_004024625.1 Mellivora capensis | reverse complement strand
GGTATATATACACAATGGAATACTATGCAGCCATCAAAAGAAATGAAATCTTGCCATTTGCAATGATGTGGATGGAACTAGAGGGTATCATGCTTAGTGAAATAAATCAATCAGAGAAAGACAACTATCATATGATCTCCCTGATATGAGGAAGTGGAGAAGTAACATGGGGGGTTGGGGGGTTAGGAAAAGAAGAAAAGAAACAAGATGGCATCAGGAGGGAGACAAACCATAAGTGACTCTTAATCTCACAAAACAAACTGAGGGTTCCTGGGGGGAGGGGGATCGGGAGAGGGGTGTGGGGTAATGGACATTGGGGAGTGTATGTGCTATGGTTAGTGCTGTGAAGTGTGTAAACCTGGCGATTCACAGACATGTATCCTGGGGATAAAAATACATTAGATGTTTATAAAAAATAAAAAAATTTAATATAAATAAATAAATAAATAAATGGCCTACACTCTACAAACTATTTATGTCATGAAAAACTTCGGAACTGTTACTGAATTAAGGAGACTAAAGAGACAGGACAATTAAATGCAGTATGTGATCCTCAACTGGATTTTGAACCAGAAACAAAAAAAAAAGCTGTAATGGATACTACTGCAACAAATGGTGAAATCTGAGTAAGACTAGACATAGGTATTGTGGCCATCCTTCCTGATTTTGACAACTGTATGATGGTTATATAAATGAATATCCTTGTTCTTAGAAATATACACCAAAGTATTTAGGGGTAAGAGAACATGATATTTGGAACTTATTCTAAACAGTTCAGAGGGGGCGCCTGGGTTGCTCAGTGGATTGAAGCCTCTGCCTTTGGCTCAGATCATGATCTCGGGGTCCTGGGATCAAGCCCCGCGTCGGGCTCTCTGCTCCCCCCTCTCTCTCTGCCTGCTTATGATCTCTGGCAAATAAATAAATAAAATCTTTTTAAAAATTAAATATTAAATAGTTCAGAGAGAATAATAAAGCAAATGTGGCAAAATAGTAACAATTTGTGCATTTGGCTATAAAGTATATATTAAAAATTCTTTTTTGTTGCTGTTGTTAAAAGTTCTTTGTTATTCTTTAACTTCTCTGTAAGCCTGAAATCATTTCAAAACAAAAAGTTAAACACTGAAAGAAAAAATGTAATTAGAAATGGAAATGTTCTAGTAAAGGACGTTAGGAAGAGTATTAGTAAAGGGTTAACAAAACCCATTCTCCTCCTACAACTGATCTTGGGTTCACCTTTTGATTCCCTGGAAATCCCATAAAGGAAGAATATCAGCCGTCTTAGTGTGATCAGCAACACTGCTTAGGACAAAGATTTTTTTAATTGCCTCTTAGGTAGAATGCATGTAGACTGAGAGAACCATGAACAAACTATAAGCACCTGATGGGAAGCTGTATCATCTTTCACCTTCCCTGAGGGTGGTTATCTTGCAACCAAGTTTTCCTATTGCTACACCTACAGGAGGTATTAGTTCCTATGTGAGGTTTAGGGCTCTTAAACCAAGGCAGCTCCCATGTCCACCTATACAGTCTTACTTCCTCCCACCTCAGCTGTGAGAAGAATGAGTAAGTAAGTGGGTCTCCTACTACCATCAAATGAAGCAGTTGGGAGAATACTTTAAAGGACTTTAAACCAAGTCATTATTTTCATTTGCCACATTTACAGTCACACATTAAATCCCTCATTTTTACTGAATATTCTAAGCTGGTTTCCACCTGAACTTCTAGGATAGGCTATTTATAGACAAATGGACTTCATATTATTGTAGGTTATCTTTCATAGTACATTTTTCCTCTTAAATACACAGGATTAGTAAGGCTCTATCTATAATGACACAAGGCTAAGGTCTGGTTTTTCCAAGACATTTATCCTACAAGTTACTAAAATTACTAAAAGACATTTATCCTACAAGTTACTAAAATTTTATGCTATGTGGTTTCCCTGGATGGATCATTAAAATCTTGACAAACTTATATAAAACACCCATTCCTCAAAACCACTTTGGCATTTCTGCTCTTAAATTAGTTTCAAATCATTAATTCTTCTGTCTTTTACTAAACTGATTCTCTCAACCACTTAAAAATACTGTATCTAAAACCAGAATGACAAACTATAACAAGACATGACAACTAAATACAATGCAGGACCCTTGATTAGAACCTAGATTGCAAAGAAGAAAAAGGAATATAGGATATTACTGGGACAACAGGGGAAATTTTAATATAGACTATATATGAAACAATAGCATTTTATCAATGCTAAGTTTCCTGAGTGTAATTTTATTGTGATATGTAGTGGGGGAAGCCTTTGTTCTAAGGAGACACACACTAAATGTTAAAGTAAGAGTGAAGGTTGTTATAAAGACAAAATAGCAGTCTTGTTTTCACTGCTGCAATTTTTCTTAAGTTTGAAATTTTGAAATATTTCAAGATAAAAAGTTGGTGGAAAAGTTTACAATAAGTAAACAGACTGTTCTTGTAACAGCTCTCCCTAAATATTAGCTAGCTAATCAGAAACCATGTCATAACCAGATCATTTGAAGAACACAGAATCAGCAAGGGAAGTTAGAGATGATTCCTAAATATAATGAGACAAGTCATGATCCTAAATCAGGATAATCTCTCTTCGCTAAATATAAGTACATGATCATTTACATTGTAATAAATCCTATATATTACAGACTAGCCTAAAAAATTATTCCATCCTGACCCCAATGCTTTGCTTATTTTCGTTACTGCTTTCCTATCAACTTCTAATATTTTAGGTAAATTCTGGTACAAATTAATCTCTACAATTAGTAAAATTACATAGCTCTTAACAAAATTCCTATGTCTTTAGCAAACCAGATAAAAACTTATCTTCCAAAAAACTGAAGAAACCTGTTTTCCTCAAATGGATTAGATTTAATTCTGAAAATTCATGTTACTAAATTTTTCTCAAGTTATTTGCTAATTGTGATCTGTTTAAATAGAACCAGATCAGGGGCACCTGGGTGGCTCAGTGGGTTAAGCCTCTGCCTTCGGTTCAGGTCATGATCTCAGGGTCCTGGGATCAAGTCCCGCATCGGGCTCTCTGCTCAGCGGGGGACCTGCTCCCCTCTCTATTTCTGCCTGCCTCTCTGCCTCCTTGGGATCTCCCTCTGTCAATAAATAAATAAAATCTTTTAAATAAATAAACAGAACCAGATCTAATTTTTCTTTTAAGGGCACAAGATCTCAAATGACAGCCACAGAGCTTTATGCTGCTTGACTAATCCCCTCCACCCCCCCAAAAACACAAGAGGGTTACTGTACTATGAAATTTGCAAGCTGAAAAAGCACACAGGTTAAAAGTCAATCTTCTAACCATAAAAATCTATGGGAAAGAGGAAGGGAGGGCAATACATAAAATCAATTCAGAAAATCAGACCAAAGTATCAAAATTTTACCTGCTGAACATTAAAAAAGTTATAAAAGGCTGAATCAAGTACTAATGACCATGCCAGAGATAAATACTACACAAAGGCAGTATATGAAAATTATTTTAAAAGGCGGTAGTCCTATTATTTTAATCTAAAATCTAAATCCTTAACTCAATATTACTGTTCTAACAGAAATGCTTCTTAGTTACATTAGATAAAACAGTAATCGCCTTGCAACTATGCTTAGCTTTACTGACATTGTTTTGTTGTCACTTATGCCACTGGAGCTGCCAGACTCCTCAATGGAATCTTCTTCAAAGCCAAATAGCACTTCTAAACCATCTGTGCCTTCAGGGGTGAAAAAATACATTCCAACTCAAAAGTTTAACCATAAATGGCAAAAATTCTGAAGAGAAGAAATCCTTCAGTTTCTTTGTGACCCAACACAAGATGTTTTTAAATGGGTTTAAATTTTTTTAAAAAAAAGTACCAAGTTTTAAAACTTTCTCCTGTGTTTTAATTTAGTATGACTAAATATTTTACAACAATGACTATGAAAGTAATTAGAAACTACATACTTAAGTCTGAGAAATGACTCATTTTCCCTCGCTTTGTGGGGGGTGGGAGGGGGGGTGGAGAGGGATGGTGTCTGGGAGGAGGTCTAGTGAGAGAGATCCCTTATCCCAGATATATTCTCCCAATCACTAATTGCACCCTCTTTCCCAGGCATGAGACCTCCCCTTTGTTAGAGGCTAAAGTAGTTAACAGCAGGCCTGTGTGAGAGTATCTGCATACCTCTATCCCCAGAATCAAGATAAGCCAGGTAAGGAGGTTGTATAATAGCTTGGGCTAAAGGAAAGAACCACTGGTTCCCCACTGTTCCTCAGGAGGTATTTGGAGGAGAGGAAAGAATACTGGTTAAAACAATGATGACAGGTGCTACTAGCATTTAGTGCCTAGAGATGCCAAACATCCTGCAATCTATAAGACAATCCTATATAAGAACTGTGTAAAAAAAAAAAAAAAAAAAAAAAAAAAAAAAAAAAAAAAAAAAAAAAAAAAAAAAAAAAAAAAAAAAAAAAAAAAAAAAAGATGAATGAAAGAAAAAAGAAAACAAAAACGAAAAAACAAAACAAAAAAACTGTCCCACTCAAACTGCTAATAGGACTCCTCCCCCTACTAAGAAACACAGGGAAGAGGAGTTGATAGCTTTACATAAGTCATTTCCCACTATTATAACACAGAACACATTGTCTGCTAAATTGTTTTTATAACTTTTAAAAAATCCTTTAAAGATTCCATTTAAATAATATGTGACTGACTGAAAGCTTTCCCACTAAGATCAGAACCAAGACAAAGATACCCACTTTCACTACCTCCATTCAACATAGTCTCTGGAAGTCCTAAAGGAAGCAATCAGGCAAGAAAAATGAAGGGCATCAAAACTAGAAATGAAGAAGTAAAATTATCTCTGCTCATAGACAACATTATCATATATTTAGAAGCTCCTAAAGATTTCATACAAAAATGTTACAACTAACAAATTCAGCAAACTTGCAGGATATAAAATCAACACACACAAATTAGTTGTATTTCTAAAACTAGCACAAACAATCCAAAAGAGGAAATTAAGAAAACAATCCCACTTATAATAGCATCAATTTAGGAATAAACTTAACCAAGCAGGTTAAAGAGTTGTAAGCTGAAAACTACAGACATTGCTGGAAAGACACAAATAGGAGCAAATGCACGACTCAGTCATTTAAGCACCTGCCTTCGACTTAAGTCATGATTCTGGGGTCCTGGGATTGAGCCCCGTGTCAAACCCCCTGCTCAATGAGGAGTCTGCTTGTCCCTCTCCTTCTGTGCCCCCCCACCCCCCTCCCCACTCCTGTGCATACATGCACACCCTCTTTCTCACATAAATAAATAGAATATTTTTTTAAGTCACGAATAAACTGAAAGACATCCCACATTCATGGACTGGAAGAAAATATTGTTAAAATGTAAATACTACTCAAAGTGAGCTATACAGATTTAATGTAATCCCTATCAAATCCCAACAGCATTTTTTACCAAAACAGAAAAATTGCCATCCTAAAATTCATATGGATCCAGAATAGCCAAAACAATCTTGAAAAAAAACAAAACCAAAAACAAAGGTGGAGGTTTTACACTTACCAATTTCAAAACTTATTACAAAGTACAGGGAAAATGACCATATAAGCAAAATGGTGAATAGGAAGCCTCCAACTCACCTCTCCTCAGAGACACTTAACAAAAACACACAGACTAAACTGTTTCTGAGATATCTAGAAACCAGTTAGGAGATTCCTATACCCCAGGCCAGTGCACAGCCAGAAAGAACTACATGGAAAATGGTAGGTAAATGTATCACATTTACTTGCCATAGTCCCTTCCCCAAGCACATACAGCATAGTACAATCAAGAGAGAACTCCCAATTCCCTGCTTCTTCTTGGGAAGAAAAAAAGATATATGCTCCAAAAAAATGTTGGAGCATATATCCAACATTCTGACTTTGGGTGGGGGGCTGTCCAAGGGACTGGTTTCTCTCTTGAATGAACTTAAGCAGTGACAAAAAAATGGGAGTCAGGTTGGGATCTCTGATAGACAAAGGAGATCACTTGGCTTTGTTAAGGAGCATAGGGTGTGAAGTACCACAGAGAGACATTAGGGTGAGCTCTAGTACCATGATTGCCATAACACCAAGGAAGCTGCAGTACTGAAGTCAGAATTATCAAGACACCCCTAGATACATATGAAAAGAATTGAAAGCAGACTCTCAGAGAGATATATGAACATTCGTATTCACGACATTATTCACTGTAGCTAAAAGGCAGAATAACTCAAATGAAATGGGCAACTTCATACAGTGGAATATTAGGCAATTTAAAAAAAGAAGGAAATCCTGCTACATATTACAACATGAATGTACCTTAAGGACATTATGGTAAGTAAAATATATCAGTTACATAAGATAAATACCATATGATTCTACTAATGAAGTATCTAAAGTACTCAAAAAAATAGAAACAGAAATTGGAAAGGTGGTTGCCAAGGGCTTGCCAGCAAGGAGAATTAGTGTTTTGTGCTTATAGTTTTAATTTTCAAAGATGAAAAAGTTCTACTGATCTGTTGTACAATAATGTGAATACATCTTAGTACTACTAAACTGTATACTTAAAAATGGTTATGATTTTTATTTTTTTTTAAAGATTTTATTTATTTATTTGAGAGAGAGGCAGTGAGAGAGCATGAGCGAGGAGAAGGTCAGAGGGAGAAGCAGACTCCCCATGGAGCTGGGAGCCTGATGCGGGACTCGATCCCGGGTCTCCAGGATCATGACCTGAGCCGAAGGCAGTCGTCCAACCAACTGAGCCACCCAGGCGTCCCAAAAATGGTTATGATTTTTAAACATTTTTAATAGTTAATCATTAAATGATTTTTAATGGTTATGATGGTTTTATGATTTTTCCACCTAGGAATGCCTCGGTGGCTCAGTCAGTTAAGTATCTGCCTTTGGCTCAGGTCCTGGAATTAAGCCTCCTGCATCTGGTTCCCTGCTCAGTGGGGAGTCTGCTTCTCCCTCTCCCTCTCCCTCTGCCCGCCTACCATGTTCTCTCTAATGAATAAATAAAATATTTTTTAAATGGTTAAGATGATAAATTTGATGTTTTTTTACCACCACAACAACAAAAAAAAGGCTTAGCTACTTAAAAACACACTTATTATAAAGCTTATTATAAAGAATAGGATGGTAGTGGCATAAAGTCCAGATATGTAGATCAATGAAATGGAACTAAAGATTTCAGAAATAAATTTTTACATATATGACAAAATGATTTTTGCCAAGGCTGTCAAGATCATTCAATGTGAGGAGCGCCTGGGTGGCTCAGTCGGTTAAGCGACTGCCTCTGGCTCAGGTCATGATCCCAGAGCCCTGGGATTGAGCCCCACATCGGGCTCCCTGCTCAGTGAAGAGTCTGCTTCTCCCTTTTCCTGTCTGCCCCTCTGCTTACTTGTGCGCTTGCTCTCTCTCTCTCTCGCTGTCAAATAAATAAATAAAATCTTAAAAAAAAAAAAAGACCATTCAATGTGGAATGGATGTCTTTTCTACTAATATGACAACCATACTCAAAAGACTGAAGCTGGGCCCTAACTGTATGCCATATACAAAAATTAAATCAAAATGGATCAAAGATCTAAATATAAGACCTAAAACTATAAACACTCTTAAAAGAAAACATAAGAGAATAGCTTTAGACCATAGCATTTGACAATAATTTCTTGGAAATGACACCAAAAACAGGCAACAAAAGTAAAAAAATAAAGTGGACTGTATCAAAAAATTAAATTTCTGCATATCAAAAGATACTCTCAATAAAGTAAAAAGGCAACCAACCCACAGAATGGGAAAAAATATTTGTCAATTATCTGATAAGAGATTAATATCCAGATAGAGAATTCCTAAAACTAAATTAAAAAAAAAAACTGACTCAAAAATTGGCAAAGAACCTTTAGAGACATTTTTCCAAAGAAAATATACAAATGGCCAATAAGCACTCAGATCTGAGCAGCACAACTAAAGGACTTTGAAGCTTAGTCGAATTTGCTTTCAATATAAATATAGGGTCAATTTTTGCCTCCACCAACCAACACTGAAGGGAAAATACCTTGGAGAGAAAACTGTATTATGAAATAAAGATTTTAAGACCTAAGAGGACTGGGACTTGTTTATAAGAAGCACTTTGCTCTACCAATGTACCATCAAATGTGTACTATATGTTTCTTAAAGGTATTTTTTAAGATTTTATTTATTTATTTGAGAGACAGAAACAAAGATAATGACAGAGACAGCTAGAGAGAGCATGAGATGGAAGAGGGAGAAGCTGGCTCCCCACTGAGCAAGGAGCTTGACTTGGAACTTGATCCCAGAACCCTGGGATCATGACCTGAGCCAAAGGCAGACACTCTACTGACTGAGCCACCCAGGTGCCCCATTTAAGATATTTCTTATATCATAAAGATGAGATTTTATTTTTTCCTTATTTACCCTGAATATCTTTTCTGTTCTTATAAACCTCTACTTAATTCTCTATACTATATATAGGCAGTCCAATCCCAAAGCAGGCTCTTTTCTTCACACCTATAGAGAAGGTGTTCCTTTAGATGAAAAATAATGAGTACTGACACGCACACAAAGAGAAAGGGATAATGTCACATATCCTGAAAAGCAATGTTTAAGGAACATACATGATCATGGCTCATTTGTACAACTACGCCATTAAAGAATAAAAGAATTAACATGAATTTAAGCTCAAAAACCAAAAGTTGTATTTTGTGTTTTACCTGGATATTGCTGCTTTTTCCATTATTTCCTGCTGAATGAGCCCAGATGGCTCAATGACATCCAATATAATTATACTCCACAACTTGTCTGATTTGGGCCTTTGCAACACAGCAGATTCATCTTCCACATGCCTTAACCAAAACTCAAGTGTTTCTTTAGGAAAGTGATTGGCTTCAGATATGAGGTCCAGAGTGATACGATGCTGGTCTTTTTCCACAGAACTGTAAGGTTTAACCTGCCCAAGTGTGCCAGCAATTATGGGAAGAATAGAGAAGCCTTCAGACACATCTAACACATAGAAAGGTTCAGGGATGATCTCTTCAGAATTACTCTCTTCACTTCCACAGCTCATCTCATTCTGACACTGAGTGTCCATGGCCTGACACAGTTTCTCTGGAGTCAACGAAGACAATACTTTTCTCATTGCCATTTTAAAGCCTTCATGATAGACATTGTTATTAAGCAAAGCAATTTCTGTGGATTCCAATATACATGTCTGCTCCACAGCATCTGGTATACTGGTCTGAAGGTTAGCCAGGGCACTACAGAGTTCAGCCTCACTTCCTAAAGTGAGCAAGTCTTTATTTTTGGTAAATTTTTTTCCAGTATCCACTTCATATTCTGGACCAAAAACAATGATATTCTGGATTCTTAAGTAACAATCTTGACAAGACACTTCCATCATCACATGGTCCCCACGTTTTATCCGGTAGTCTCCATAAAATAGTAAGAAAGAAAAAAATTGTAATTGATGAATATATTTATAAGTCTGGGGATCATACAAACTCCTCCACCCTCCCTTATTCTGAAATCACTACAGGAAAGATTACATCTATGGATTTAATAGAATTAAGTGAATTAATTTATTCATTTCCTAGAAAAACCAGGAAAAATCCCTCCAGCTTTCTTAGTCAAAAACTTAAATTTGAAGAAAATTAACTTACAGCATAATAGAGAGATTAGATTCAAGATCTCTACTATTAGACCCCAATTACTAGTACTACAGTACTTTTAGTGCAATCACTAGCTATCATCATCTCCATATTAGGGGGTTGGGGAAGGGTTCCAGGGGACTCTTAATCTTCTTCAGTAATGAAGCCAACAATAACAAAGATAAATGAAAGGGGTCAATAACCAAACCCACTTTAGCTTAAAGGGATATTCTTTTCTCTAAGAAATTTCCAGAAAAACAAGGCAGGATTTAATAGAATATATTTCTAACTGTAAATATTTAGACACTTGAATGTTTAAGAATTTGATAATATAAGGAAGGATTAAGTCCTACAATAAAGACTGTATCATGCTTTACCCATGAGCTTTCAAACTTGGTAAAAATTTAAATGTATAATCACATTCCTTCTTATCAGCTTTAGAACCAGTTGCAAATACAGGTTATTCTTGTTTACACATTTAAAATGTCCTTTCCCGGGGTGCCTGGGTGGCTCAGTGGGTTAAGCCTCTGCCTTCGGCTCAGGTCATGATCTCAGGGTCCTGGGATCGAGCCCCACATCGGGCTCTCTGCTCAGCAGGGAGACTGTTTCCCCCTCTCTCTCTGCCTGCCTCTCTGCCTGCTTGTGATCTCTCTCTGTCAAATAAATAAATAAAATATTTAAAAAAATAAATAGATAAAAAATAAAATGTCCTTTCCCTAAGAAAGATTAAAAAAAGAAAGCCCGTGGACGTCTGGGTGGCTCAGTTGGTTAAGCGGCTGCCTTCGACTCAGGTCATGATCCCAGCGTGCTGGGATCGAGTCCCACATCGGGCTCCTTGCTCGGCAGGGAGCCTGCTTCTCCCTCTGCCTCTGCCTGCCACTCTGTCTGCTTGTGCTTGCTCTCTCTCTAACAAATAAATAAATTTTAAAAAAATAAATAAAAAAAAAAAATAAAGAAAGCCCATCCAAGTAACTATTAGAAAGAATAAAAAATAACACATGAAAAGATGATCAAAATCACTCATCATCATGGAAATACAAATCAAAACCACAATGAGATATAACCTCACACCTGTCAGAATGGCTAAAACCAAAAACACAAGAAACAACAAGTGTGGGCAACAATGTAGAGAAAAAGGAACCCTTATGTATTGTTGGTGGAAATACTGTGGGAAATAGTATGGAATTTCCTCAATAAATTAAAAATACAACTACCGTAATTACCGTATGACCCAGTAATTCCACTACTGGGTAGTGGAATATGAGAATGAATAATGAAAATGAATACAAAAAAGAATATGGAAACACTAATTCAACACTAATACCTACGTTCATAGCAGCCTTATTTACAATTGCCAAGGTACGGAAGCAGCCCAAGTGTCCACTGATAGATGAATGGATGGAGAAGATGTGGTACCGAAGGGAGGGTGTGGAGATGAGTTAAACAGGTGATGGGGATATGGGAATTAAGGAGTGCACTTGTTGTGATGAGCAAGTGATAAGCAGGTGGTATATGGAAGTATTGAAGCACTATATTGTACACTGAAACTAATAAATGCACTGTATGTTAACTGGAACTTTAAAAATGTTTCTAAAAGATGTGGTATATAGATAGAATATTACTCAGCCATAAAAAAGAATGAAATCTTGCACTTGCAACAATATGGATGGATCTAGAGAGTATAATGCTAAGTGAAATAAGTCAATCAGAAACAAATACCATAGTACATTCACATGTGGAATTTAAGAAAAATAAATGAACAAAGACAAACGCAAAAACAGACTCTTAACTATACAGAACAAACTGGTAGTTACGGGGGGGAGGGGGGCAGATGGATGGGTGAAACAGGAGAAGAGGATTAAGAGTATATTTATGGGGGCGCCTGGGTGGCTCAGTGGGTTAAAGCCTCTGCCTTCGGCTCAGGTCATGATCTCAGGGTCCTGGGATTGAGTCCCACATCGGGCTCTCTGCTCAGCAGGGAGCCTGCTTCCTCCTCTCTCTCTGTCTGCCTCTCTGCCTACTTGTGATTTCTCTCTCTGTCAAATAAATAAAATCTTTAAAAAAAATGTTAAAAAAAGGAGTATTATTTATGATGAACACTGAGTAATGTAGAGAATTACTCAATTATTACAATGATTATCTGAAACTAGTATAACACCATATACTATACTGGAATTAAAATTTTTTAATAAACTCAAATAAAAAATGCTACTGAGTGCCAGTTGCTATGTTGCTAATATGCATTTCACATCCACTCTTTCTTTTTTTTTTTAAAGATAATTTTGTTTATTTATTGTCACAGAGAAAGAGAGATCACAAGCAGGTAGAGCAGCAGGCAGTGTGAGAAGCAGACTCCCTGCCAGGCAAGGAGCCCAATGCCAGACTCAATGCCGGGGACCCCAGGATCATGACCTGAGCCGAAGGCAGACACTTTTTTTTTTTTTAAGATTTTATTTATTTATTTGACAGGCAGAGAGACAGTGAGAGGAAACACAAGCAGGGGGAGGGGCAAAGGGAGAGGGAGAAGCAGGCTCCTCTCTGAGCAGGGAGCCCAACTCGGGGTTCGATCCCAGGACCCTGGGATTATGACCTGAGCCAAAGGCAGATACTTAACTGACTGAGCTACCCAGGCGTGCCTCGTCCATTATTTCTTAAAATCCCTACAACAATCCTGCAAGGTAGGCAGCATCATCCCATTTTTGTATATCAAATAATAAAAGCTCTGAGATATAGTCAGCAAGCCAGCCAGGAAGTCAGTAAGCAGCAGCGCCAAGACCTGAATCCAAGTCTACCTGACTGACTCAAAAACACCATACTAGCCACAAAACTGTACTCATTCCAAGATTTAACGACCTTGCCAAATTAGATCCCTGACTAGGAAAACTACACAGAAATAGAAACATTACCTGCCCCCACTTAAAAAAGGTAGAATTTTTCTATGTAATACAACTTATGTGAACTATATTGAAATCCAGCAAACTGCTGGTAAAAAAATTTCTATACAAAAAGTATCTTTAACACAGACTTCTCTAGGGAAGTCTGTGAATTTATAAACCCTCTAAAACTGCAAAATTTTGTTTTGTGTGTGTGTGTGTGCGCGCGCGCACACGCCCATGCGCACGCACTTTTATGACCTGGCGCTCCACAGATTCTACAAGCAGCAAGAACTCCTACCCTAGTACATTTCCACTGTTCTAAAACTAATAGACTAGCATTTCTCTTATCTGCGGATAACCAGAGTAATCAGAGCTGAAGAAATCACATTTTTAAAAGATTTATTTATTTATTGAGAGAACATGCATACAAGCAACGAGAGGGGAGAAGGAGAGAATCCCAAGCCGACTCCCTGCTAAGCACAGAGCCCTACATAGGGTTCAATCTCAGGACGCAAGACCATGACCCCAGCTAAAATTGAGAGTCGGACACTCAACCAACTGAACCACCCTGGCACCCCGATGATAGGTATTTTTGAGTGGTATACAGCAATTACATTTTAATTTCTCTTCTTAAAACATATATTAATTATTTAAAACTACTTTTTTAAAAAAGTAAGTTCTGGGGCGCCTGGGTGGCTCAAACCTGTTACGCAGCTGCCTTCTGCTTAGGTCATGATCACAATGTCCTGGGATCGAGCCCTGCATGGGCTCCCTGCTCAGCAGGGAGCCTGCTTCTCCCTCTACCCCTGTCCCTACTCAAGCCTGAATGCTCTCTTCTCTCTCAAATAAATAAAATCTTTTTCAAAACAATAAAAATTAAGTCCTAAAAAATTTAACCAATCTCCCTTGACTGGAAATTTCTTATTCAAAGTAAATTTTTTTACACTAATTCAAATGCTTACAGGATTAAAGCAACAAGATTTTAAAAAAGAACAAACAACAATTAGATAAGATATACCTGCAAGGTCATGTACAGGGTAGACAGCTTGTTCCCAACATGTTTCCTCGTTAGGACTTGTGGATAAACTATGTTCATCATCAAGCTGGAGTACAAACCAAACCACAACAGCATCTAGTATGCCTTCTTTAATAACAGGAATACCAATTTTACCAGGTTTTTTAGTTGCAAGACTTTTTAATTCCTGACAAAAATGTAAAAGGAATGAAAACATTTTATATATTTAATATATATATATCGTATCACCAATATCATATCACTTTCCATTTCTGTAAATTCTCACATCTGCCCAGCATCCTTAGGAAAATCAATATCCTTACACACGTATAGCCATTTGAGGCATACTGGATCAAAAGCTCCCATCTATCATAGTGGAATACTGTGTAACTATTAAAAACAATGAGGCAGATACATAATACTGATGTAGAAAGAAGTCCATAACCAAAAAAAAAAAAAAAAAAGGAAAAAGAAAGAAATTCATGATATATTGTTGAATGAAGGGAGCAAGTGGCAAACAAATAGGGATTTTTTTTTTAAGATTTTATTTATTTATTTGACAGACAGAAATCACAGAGAAGCAGGCAGAGAGAGAGGAGGAAGCAGGCTCCCCGCCGAGCAGAGAGCCCGATGTGAGGCTCGATCCCAGGACCCTGGGATCATGACCTGAGGCGAAGGCAGAGGCTTTAACGCACTGCGCCACCCAGGCGCCCCGGGATTTTGTTTTTAAAAAGTGTGTGTGTGTGTGTGTGTGTGTGTGTGTGTGTGTGTGTTTAGAAGAATAGAAAAGCAAGTCTGAAAAGATGTACCTCAAACTCGTGGTCTGGGGAAAGTAGGACCTAGATTTTAAAAAGGAAGATATACACTGTTTCTTTTCTTCTTTATTACTTTAAAGTGTTAAACAAGTAAATATTACTTCCAAATTAAAGCCTTACTAAAGTGTTGTGTTTTTTTTTTAAACTGTGGCAAAGAAAAATTAACATAAGAAAAGCTCAAAATAAAAAAACGGCAGCTTTGGAATATTTTGCAACTATAACTGTATTGTTCCCTACTGTAACTGTTATATCAGAAATGAAATGCTTTTTTTTTTAATTTTAGAAATGAAATGCTCTTGAAGCTCAGTCTCAGTAAATAATGTCAAAGTGTTAATGCAGCTCCAAACCACCTTAAGAAGAACCTAGTAACAATTAGTAGGGGATTAAATTATATTAAATTTATGAATTGTAAAGATCACAGGCTATAATGGCCCTTACAAAGTCTTCTGTCCCCAGACACATCTCATCTACCCTTAATGATCTTCAGAGAAGGATTCTGTGTAACCTTTCTCAATTTCCTTGGGCATTTTCTTTATGCAGCACATCTGCCCACCACCCACCAATACATACACAGATAGAGACATAGGGCAACCAACCTGTCCTGGTTTGCCCAAGACTGTCCTAGTCTAAAACTGAAAGTCCCATGTCTTGGGAACCTCTCATTTCTGGGCAACTGATCTGGGTGATCACCCTGATACAGATACGATCTAGAGATTTGGGTTACTACTCTTCTCAAGGAATATTGCTAACCTAAAATGGAAGCATGACATTGAGAAAGTCAAAAAGCTCTAGGTTATAACTCTCGCATTCACACCTGCATAATTTGGGGAAAATTAATGTAAGAAACAATTCCCTCATCTATATAGCACAAGGATAATCTTAACTATAATTATAGTTCCAACACTGTTGTGAAAACCATCTAAGAACACATGTGAAAGCACCTGTCACATTATACATTCCCAACAAACCTTAGGGATTTTTTTCCCTATGGATTTAAAGTAAGTACATAATTTCAGGAGAAAATACTGATCATAATTAAATCATTTTCCTTACATGTAGTAAGTAGAATCCCATGTAAATTCATAAAATAAGACTATCCTATGTATTACTTTAAAGAATGCTTGAAATTTAATGCTCAAAAATTATAAGTGAACTTTTTTTTTTTTTTTACCTGAAGATTGTTGAAATCTACTGTCATAATTTCAAAGCGCTCTGTCAAAGCCATATACCCGCCAGGAACTCGACTCATCTTTTCAGTTGTATATGGTTCAACTGTCTCTTCAGTACCTACAGAAGAACAAGCTGGACTCTGAAATTTCACGTTTGTTGGTAAACAGATCCCAGCAACATTCTTAGTGCCCACCCTGTTAGGAGGGAAAATGAGAACGGGAAGGGAGAAAGATGTTTTCTTTGTTTTTTTGTTTTGTTTTGTTTTTTATTTTAGAATCAAGTAACACCATCTAATACTGAGTCCAGAAAAAATAAACATAAAAATGAAGTCACTTTACTGACAGAAGTTTAAACACAATTACATACACAATCACTAACTATAAAGCAAAACAAATGACAAATAGGTCTATAATAAAATTAAAAACTCTTTTCATCAAAAGCTACTCAGCTCTAAAAAAGTACAAAGGCACATAGAGTAGAAGCAATTTATAATACAACTATTCAAAAAAGGGCTCATATCCAAAATATACCTTTAAATTTCTAGAACTTAAGAAAAAATGGGCAAAAGATGTAAACGGACAATTCACAAAAGAACATATTGCCAATAAGCATGCATTAGTCACCAGGGAAATGAAGTTAACACCTACACAACCACTAGAACTGGGAAAATGAAATAGTCAATACCAAGTGTTGGTGATGATACCATCTCATACACTATTGGCAGGAGTATAAAATTAATAAGATCACTTTGGAAGACTTTTCACAGTACCTACTTAAGCTGAACGTAACCATTCTAGATTCACTCTTAATACAGGAACCTCAAGGTATTTGGCTTTCCTTCTTCTGGGAATACAGCCAACAAAAATTCATACACACAATCACCAAAAGAATGCTCAAGAATGCTTACAGATGTACTATTTCCAATAATCAAAGAACCTAAATATCCATCATCAGTAAAAGCAAAGTTTTGGTATATTCATCCACTGGTATACTATACATCAATGAGAATGCACAAACTATACACTAGTGAAGAAGGATGTTGAAAAAAAGAAGTCAGGCACAAAAAAACTTGCTCTGTATGATCCCACTTGTACGAAATTCAAAACAGTCAAAATAATCTATGGTGTCAGAAGTCAGGATAGTGGCTACTCTAATGGGGGACAGGGAACCCGTAACTGGAAGGGGTTTCTTCCTGGGGACCTTCTGGGGTGGTGGTGTTCTGGATCTTGATTTGATCATTGGTTACACAAGTGTATCAATGTCATGAAAATTCATCAAATCATAAATTTATGGTTTATGCACTTGCGTTAACAGTGTTCTGATGTCAATAAAAATTTACACTGGAAAAAAAAAACCATTTCATGTACATTTTAGCAACACCATTTTATGAGAAATAAATACTCTAGGGACACCTGAGTGGCTCAGTCAGTTAAGTGTCTGCCTTCGGCTCAGGTCATGATCCTAGGGTCCTGGGATGGAGCCCCACGTTGGGCTCTCTGCTTAGCAAGGAGTCTGCTCCTCCCTCTCCCTCTGCAGGCGGAACAGCAAAGAGAGGGGTTTTTTTTCATAATTATGTATATGTCATATATATTTTGGGTGTAATATTACATAAGTGATATGTCCTTAAAGTATCAGATTTAGAAGAATATTACTGGTGATGTTAATTTTGATCACTTGGTTAACATGCTATGTGGTTTTTTCCCTGTGTAATTAACATTTTTCCTTTTGTAATAAATTATTTGTGAGAAGATACTTTTAAACTTACAAATATCTTGACCTTCATTAAATTTCCCCCCTTTGATTGGATCCATTCATAATTTTTGCTCCCATCTTTACATGGGGATTGCAAACAATAATTTTGCAACATTTGTTTTATTATTAGTCAACATTCTCCTGCTGGAAAGAACTGTCCTTTTGTCCCCATTTATGAATTTATTAATCTATTTACTATAAGTAGGAACTCATGGATTCTTATTTTATTCAATGAGTTTTAATTTGTAAATGCCCTTATGTATGTATGCTTTTGGTGCTTAAATTCTCTCAGATTTGGCCAGTGGGAGACTCTTCCAAACATGCTTCTATATCCTTTTAATGGCCTATAATTTTTTTTTAGTACTTCCTTAATTTCCAACGCAAAATGTTTCAGAGTCATCTTGAATCTGTCCTACCCTAATCCTGGAAGCAGCCATCTCTCTAAGGAGCTATAGTTCCCTTTGGCAAGGAATGGAATTTAGAAACCAAGACCTGGTGCCAGGTATGCTCACTGCTCCTAGGATTATACCTTGTCTTTTTCACTTAACAATATATCATGAACTTCTTTCCATGTCTGTACACGTACCTTAAATAATTCTTTAAGACATTTGCACAGTACTGCACTAGGCAAATGTTTAATCAAAAATTATTGAAATATTTTCTTATTAATAAGCCTTCAGATAGTTTTCTTTCCCAATTAAAGCAGTACATTAAGCACCCCTGTACACACATCCCTGTACACACATATAAGTACGTTTATCAGGATAGCTTATCAGAAGTGGAAATACTAGGTCAAGGACTATACAGATCTTTAGTTTTCTTAGATAATGCCAAACAGAGCTACTAAAATGTTGTACTAACAGTGTATAAGTTTTCCCCATACCTGTGAGAAAACAGGATATTATCATTTTTTTTTATTTTTTTATAAACATATAAAGTATTTTTATCCCCAGGGGTACATGTCTGTGAATCGCCAGGTTTACACACTTCACAGCACTAACCATAGCACATACCCTCCCCAATGTCCATTAACCCACCCCCCTTTCCCGACCCCCCTCCCCCCAGCACCCCTCAGTTTGTTTTGTGAGATTAAGAGTCACTTATGGTTTGTCTCCCTCCCAATCCCATCTGTTTCTTTTCCTCTTTTCCTACCCCCCCACCCCCCATGTTGAGGATATTATCATTTTTAATGCTAATATAATTACTCAAAAAATGTTATATTGACTTAATTTCCATTTCTCTGATTAACAGACAATTTTAAGTATATTAATGCTTTGTTGTAAAAGTTGCAAATTTTTATCTCAGCCTGTCAACTGTCTTTTAACTTTATTTACACTTTCACCAGATATATTAAAAATTTTTTTAAGTGGTCAAATTTGTCACTCTTCTATGGCTTTTAGACTCTGCCCTGTGTTTTCCTTTGGAAAGCCTTCATCACTCAATGAATTTTCTACATTTAGATATTTAATTCATCTTGAATTAAAGTAAGAACCTAATGTTTTCCCCTATATGAAAAAATCTCTATCTCCATTCATCCTTTCTCTGCTGATCTTAAATACCACATCTGTATCATTACTAAATCCCTATAAATTCCAAGGCCTGTATTTATGTTGTTCCACTGATCTGCTTTTCGATTTCTGCATCAGTGTTTTTTTATTTCTAGAGGTTTGTATCTAATAAGGCAAAGTTCTCACTTTTCTTGGCTATTCTTAAAACATTTCCTTGTTCAGATAAGCATAAGATTCAATTACTTAGGTTTCAAACAGTGATTTTTATAATAGTAGTTAAAATTGTTTCTACCAGGGGTGCCTAGGTGCCTAAGCTGGCAATCAACTCTTGATTTCAGCTCAGGTCATGATCTCAGGGCAGTGGAACAGAGCCCCACAATGAGTTCTACTCTCAGCGTGGAGTCCACTTGGGATTCCGTTTCCCTCTCTCTCTGCCCCTCCCCCCACTTGTGCTCACTTTGACGCTCTCTCTTGCTCTCAGATGAATAAATAAATAAAATCCCCCCAAAAATTGTTTCTACCAGATAAAATAGTAGCTAGCACTCATCTCTATATCTTTCAGCACCTTTCTTCATGGTCCTCAACCTACACTGCTGAGTTTCATGAAAAATAAATATCAGGTCTCACTCACCCAGACCTACTCAAGGAAAATGTAAGGCATTTTTATTTTTACAAAAACTGCTCTGGTGCTTCTATTGTATAGTCAGACCCTTATTTGCTATGTAAACGAATCAATGATAAAGGGATCCTTTTTCAAAATAGTAGACACCAGTCAAATTCTATTTTGCTTAGGCAAAAAATTTTAGTGACTTAACTATAAAATATAAAGAGAAACTATTTATGGCAAAGAATCTAGAATCATGTTATAGCAAGAAATCTCAGTAACACACAGCCTAGCTTTTCTGGTGGGCAATTCAGCAATGTGTCTCCATAAACTGAAAAATGTACATACCTTTTAACTCAATTTTTTTTTTTTAAGATTTTATGTAACTCAGGGTGCCTAGGTGGCTCAGTGAGTTAAGCCTCTGCCTTCAGTCAAGCAGGTCATGATCTCAGGGTCCTGGGATCAAGCCCCACATCAGGCTCTCTGCTCAGCAGGGAGCCTGCTTCCCCCTCTCTCTCTGCCTGCCTTTCTGCCTATTTCTGATTTCTCTCTCTGTCAAATAAATAAATAAAATCCTAAAAAAATTTAAAAAAAAAAAAAAAAGATTTTATGTAACTCAATTCTTTATTAAGAAATTTATCCCAGGGCGCCTAGGTGGCTCAGGTCATGATCTCAGGGTCCTGGGATAGAGTCCCGCATCGGGCTCTCTGCTCAGCAGGGAGCCTGCTTCCCTCTCTCTCTCTCTGCCTGCCTCTCTGTCTACTGTGATCTCTCTCTGTCAAATAAATAAATAAAATCTTAAAAAAAAAAATTTATCCCAAGAAAATAATAGACAAGTTCTAAGTACAAAGATATTTACCCTTGTTCTTATATGCAGAACAATAGAAGCACCTCAAAATTCTAAACTCAGAACGAAAGGAAATTGGTTTTAAAAAATTCATGAAGCATATCTATTAACATGAAGAGGCTCACAAAGAAAAAACAAACATTTACTGAAACTTTTGAAACAAAATTAAATTGATATACACACACCTTTACTTTCACAGAACTGACACTCAACCAGCACACTAATTCAGACAATCTATTCATTAAGGCCACTGTCTGTTTGGTTGGTGCCCTATGCCCTACCAATAACTATTTTACTTCCTTATCACCCTGTAACATGCACAGAAAAGTAAGGAAGAGCATACAACAAAGAAGAACAGTAGCTATCTAACAGTGAAGAGTTTAGGATAATTTTTATTTTCTTCTTTTACTCATCACTATGTCTTAAAATATTTGTTACCTTTACTACCATTAAGTTATTGAAGGGGGCCTCTTTAATCTACTAAAAAAATATAAAAAAAATACTAAGTTGTATCAAAATTAATTTTCCACTAAGAAACTGAAAGCTGGTTTTAGTTCTAGAGTTCTACTTTTTTTTTTTTTTTTTGAAGATTTTTTTTATTTGAGAGCGAGCAAGCATGTGTGCACAAGCAGGGGGAGCAGCAAGTAGAGGGAGAAGCAGGCTCCCCGTGGAGTGGGGCTCAATCTCAAGACCCTGGGATCGTGACCTGAGCAGAAGGCAGATGCTTAACCAACCTGAGCCACGCAGGCATCCCTAGAGTTAACTTTAAAGGAAAGTAAGAAAAAGGCAAACAGGGAATTAAGACTGGAACGAACATCATGAATTTAAAGGTCACAAAACTACAAATTCTCATCCAAATAAATATTCACTAAATAAACTTTCAAGTACAGTTTACTCTTTAAAATTAATGTTTTCTAATTTATTATTTACTATTTACTATATTACTATATTATATATTATATATATATTACTATATTACTATTTACTATATTACTAAAAAAAATTACTAAAAAAAAATATTTACTATTTAAATAACCACTTACCTATGATGTCTTCTTATCTCTGCACATTCTACTGCCATCCCAAATATGACAGCACTTGCTGGTATAACTTTCCCATACTTTTCACAATTACCATTTTCACCTCTGGTCTAAAATAGAACAATAAAAATTATATTCAGTTATATTCATGTATGTAAAAATATGTGTGCATGATTATGAGAAAGAAAATAAATAAGAAAAAAACTTTAAAAGCAACAGGTAAGGGTAAACAAGGTACTTTTTTCTTTCAAAAGTTTTTTTAGGGGAGCCTGGGCGGGTCATTTGGTTAAGCAACTGTCTTCGGCTTGGGTCTCCTAGTATTGAACCCCTAATCGGGCTCCCTGCTCAGCTGGGGCCTGCTTCTCCCTCTGCCTGCTGTTACCCTGGCCTGTGCTTTCCTCTTCTCTGTCAAACAAATAAATAAAATCTTTAAAAAAATAAAATTAAATTAAAAAATGAATAAATAAATAAAGTTTTTTGGTGGGGACATCTGGGGTAAGTGTCTGACTCTTGGTTTTAGCTCAGGTCATGATTGCAAGGTCATGACATCAAGCCCTGTGTCAGACTCCACACAATCCTCTCCTCCCTCTGTGCCTCCCCCATTCACACATGCTCTCCCTGTCTCTCAAATAAATAAGTGAATAAATAAATATTTTTTTTAAGATTTTATTTATTTATTTGACAGACACAGATCACAAGTAGGCAGAGAGAGAGGAGGAAGCATGCTCCCCGCCGGGCAGAGAGCCCGATGTGGGGCTCGATCCCAGGACCCTGGAATCATGACCTGAGCCGAAGGCAGAGGCTTTAACTCACTGAGCCACCCAGGTGCCCCAAAATCTTTAAAAAGTTTCTTATGGGGCACGGTGGCTCAGTGGGTTACATGTCTGACTCTTGGTTTCAGCTTAGGACATGACCTCAGGGTCATGAGAAAGAGCCCCACACTGGGCTCCACGCTGAGCAGAGTCTGCTTGACATTCTCTCTCTCCTTCTCCCTCTGCCACTCCCCCTGCTCACTTCCCCCTCCTAAAATAAAATAAATAAAATCCTGTAAAAAAAATTTTTTTTTAATTAAAAAGTTTCTTTGGGGGGTGCCTGGCTGGCTTATTTGGTAAAGCATGCAATTTTTGATCTCAGGGTTGTGAGTTCAAGCCCCATATTAGGTATACAGATTGCTTAAAAATGAAATCTTAAAAAAAAATTGAAATTGAAAAGCTTCTTTTGTTTACTAGCCTTATTGTGGAGATCATTTCACAAGATATACAAATTTTGAATCATTACATTCTATACCTGAAACTAATATAATGTTATATGTCAGTCGTACCTCAATAAAAAAGCTTGAATATTACTCAGCCATAAAAGAGAATGAAATGTTGCCATTAGCAAGAATACAGATGGATTTAGAGGACATAATGCTAAGTGAAATAAGTCCGAGAAAGATAAATACCATATGATTTCACTCATATGTGGAATTTAAGAAAGAAAGAAACAGCAACCAAACAGAGATAAACAAAAAAAAAACACTTAAATGAAGAGAACAAACTGATGGTTACCAGAAAGGAGGTGGATGCGGGGATGGGTGAAATAGGTGGCAGGGATTAAGAGTACACTTATCGTGATGAACGCTGAGTAATGTACAGACCTGCTGAATCAGTATGTTGTACACCTGAAACTAATATAACACTGTATGTTCAGTATACTTAAATAAAAACATAGTAAATTTAAAAAATGAAAAACAATGAATGTGATGCAATGTTAATACTAATTTTATTTAAAAAGTTTATTTCACTTTCATTGCTATATGTTTGTATATGTATATATGGATACATATTTTTATCAACAGTACAAATAGGAAGAGGAGGGTAGCTATAAATCTATATACAACAAAAAACTGTTGGGTATGACTTTAACTGAGAAACCAAAATCACTACTACCTATTTGAAAGACCAACTGCTCTTCTTTTCAGCCTTTAATTAGGTATTTTAAATTCAAATCATTGTCTGTAAATAGTAAATTCTCATGACATGTTAAAAGACTTACATTCACATTACATATTATAGAAACTAAATCTATAATTCATGGGCCACCTTAGAGAATTTCATTGCAAAACACAATTTGGCAATTTAAGAGTTAGTCCTGTCCAATCAATTGGTACCTTAAAACCACACCACATCAGTGATCACTACACTCCCCTTTGATAGTTTGCCAAAAATCCAAGCAGTGAGGGCTATTGAGACTGAAAGTACTTCCCTTTCTCAATCCTACTCAAGAATTCCACAATAGCTGTCCCACAGTGTAGCCTCAATTACTTTGAATTCCTTCTTGGAGTCTTTTTTTGGCCTATCTACCCCATGGAGGTACACAAGTATATATTACATTACATGATTAAACTGGTTTTTGCATGGATTTCTTCCCAACTACATAGTATAAACCTTGATAGGAGGATGTATTTCACACTGCTTAGCAAGTACACAAAGGGGCTCAATAAATACCTACTGAAATAATGAGTTCTTAATCAAATTTAAGTGTTTTCATGCTGCTTACCTTTGGCTGCAAAAGTAAATGCTCCCATGCATGAATCAAACTCTCCACAATTCCTTCTCCAAATAAACCTGCATCGACAGTTTCTGTTACAACTAGGGACACTCTATAGAACGATTTTTTAAAGATATATGTAAGTAAAATATCATGCTATTTAAGTAAAGATATTAAAGCTGAGAGAACAAAGGAAAAGTATGAAACAGTTCACATATAAAATGTTCTAATACATTTCACTGTTTTAGTATCTACCCTCAGATCTTAAGGAACTTGACTCTACTGTTCCACAGGCTCCTCTGTTCTCCACTGGCACCCTCTGGGGGCAGGGAGACACACAACCTTCACATGACTCTGGGGCCTCTTCAGGTGATTCTTTCACTGCCTAAATTCTTAAGAGTGCTTCATACCCATTATCTTTACCAGTCTCCTCTTTAATGGTGAGTAAATGGATTTTTATCCCCAACACTCTATAAAAATATTCTCTATCATAAATAACTCCCCTACTTATAAAGATGAGTAATCTTTCTCAGTTCTCATTTTCCTTAATCTACAAATAACATGTAATGTACCTGAGAAGACCTCACTCTCAAAATCCTTTCTCTCCCTTCATTATCCATGTTTACCTCTTACACATTCACTGTAGCTCTCTTGTTGCTTCTTTTGCTTTACCTACTACCCGTGAGTTTTCACAAAAGCTTAAGTCCACAGAGTTGGGACCATTCTTTCTAGAAAATTTCACCCAAAGACATATAAAAATACTTTCTCCCTTCTCTGAACTTCTTTAGCACTTACTGCCAGTAACATTTATTTATGTACTTAGAAGATAAAGAAAAGCTTCATGAATATTCCTTATCTTCCTCTCTGGATTATAGGTGCCTTGAGGACAGAAACAACTTTGGTATCCCTCAAAGTGCCTAAACCCAATACTATTTAATTACACAAAATTTTCAATATTGATGGTTGCATACATTTAAAATGTGGAAGGTATCTCAATCATCTAATCCAGTATCTTGAAATCTCTAGATTTGCTCAAGGTCAAAATAAATTAAAAACAGAGTTAGTATTGGAATCCCTATCTCCTAATTCAAAACCCATAGGTCCTTCTATAACACTATCTGTGAGAGAAAGGAAGGTTAAATTAAGGTAACTGATTCATGCCACCAAAATTCATAAATTGAAGCCCTAACTCCCAAGTGACTACATTCGTAGCTAAGGTCTTTAGGAGATAATTAAAGTTAAATGAAGTCATACGGGTAGGGCCCTAATGTGATAGGGCTGGTATCCTTGTAAAAGTGGAAAAGACACAGGTGATCTCTCTTTCTCCTCACATGTACAGAGGAAAGGGCAGGAATTTAACTATCTGATATGCTAGGAAGAAAGCTCTCACCAGAAACCAAATTTGCCAGCACCCTTGATCATGGACTTCTAGCTTCCAGAACTGTGAAAAAGCAAATGTTTGTTGTTTAAGCTACCTAATCTGTGGTTATTTTGTAATGGCAGCCTGAGTGGATTA
>PISX010025963.1:0-25281 GCA_004024625.1 Mellivora capensis | reverse complement strand
CTAGGAATAAACCTAACCAAAGAGGCAAAGAATCTATACTCAGAAAACTATAAAGTACTCATGAAAGAAATTGAGGAAGACACAAAGAAATGGAAAAATGTTCCATGCTCCTGGATTGGAAGAACAAATATTGTGAAAATGTCTATGCTACCTAAAGCAATCTACACATTTAATGCAATCCCTATCAAAATCCCATCCATTTCTTTCAAAGAAATGGAACAAATAATCCTAAAATTTATATGGAACCAGAAAAGACCTCGAATGGCCAAAGGAATATTGAAAAAGAAAGCCAAAATTGGTGACATCACAATTCCGGACTTCAAGCTCTATTACAAAGCTGTCATCATCAAGACTGTATGGTACTGGCACAAAAACAAACACATAGATCAATGGAACAGAATAGAGAGCCCAGAAATAGACCCTCAATTCCATGGTCAACTTATCTTCGACAAAGCAAGAAAGAATGTCCAGTGGAAAAAAGACAGCCTCTTCAATAAATGGTGTTGGGAAAATTGGACAGCCACATGCAGAAAAATGAAATTGGACGATTTTCTTACACCACACATGAAAATAGACTCAAAATGGATGAAGGACCTCAATGTGAGAAAGGAATCCATCAAAATCCTTGAGGAGAACGCAGGCAGCAACCTCTTCAACCTCAGCCACAACCTCTTCAACCTCAACCTCTTCGAACTTCTTCCTAGGAACATCGCCAAAGGCAAGGGAAGCAAGGGCAAAAATGAACTATTGGGACTTCATCAAGATCAAAAGCTTTTGCACAGCAAAGAAAACAGTTAACAAACCAAAAACAACTGACAGAATGGGAGAAGATATTTGCAAATGACATATCAGATAAAGGGCTAGTGTCCAAAATCTATAAAGAGCTTAGCAAACTCAACACCCAAAGAACAAATAATCCAATCAAGAAATGGGCAGAGGACATGAACAGACATTTCTACAAAGAAGACATCCAGATGTCCAACAGACACATGAAAAAATGCACCACATCACTCGGCATCAGGGAAATACAAATCAAAACCACAATGAGATACCACCTCACACCAGACAGAATGGCTAAAATTAACAAGTCAGGAAATGACAGATGCTGGCAAGGATGCAGAGAAAGGGGAACCCTCCTACACTGTTGGTGGGAAGGCAAGCTGGTACAGCCACTCTGGAAAACAGCATGGAGGTTCCTCAAAAAGTTGCAAATAGACCTACCCTATGACCCAGCAATTGCACTACTGGGTATTTACTCTAAAGATACAAACATAGTGATCCGAAGAGGCACGTGCACCCCAATGTTTATAGCAGCAATGTCCACAATAGCCAAACTATGGAAAGAACCTAGATGTCCATCAACAGATGAATGGATAAAGAAGATGTGGTATATATATATATACATATAAATACATTATATGTTTATAGAAAAATTAAAAAATTAATAAAAGGAAAAAAATAAAATACAAAGATAAAGGCTGCGAAAGAAATGATGAAAAATTATATATCATGCAAATGTTTATATACTATATATACTATAACAATATAAATAAATAAATAAATGAATAAAGTAGATCTTCATACAGAAATCATTACTAAAGATAAAGAGAATGTATTATAATATTTAAAATATTGAATATACCGGGGTAATATCATGATTTTAAGTGAGTTTCCCTGAATTTGTAAAATCTAAATGAAAGCAGAGTGACAAATTTTTGTATTCAAGAACAGAGAACTCTGAGTCATTCGTGGCTATCATTCCCATACTCCTGTATTTATTATCTTCCTGGTCTTGTTGGATCTGTTTTTTGTTTGTTTCTTCTCTGTCAAATGGGGACAATAGCCGTATTTCATTAGGAAGTCATAACAATTAAATGCAACATGTGAAAACACCCAGTAATCTAATATGGCACATGATATAGATTAGAAGTAAACATTTCACAGCATGAAATAGATTTTAAAAACTGAAAACATACAGTTTTTGGAGAGAGTTGATACTGGAGAGAGATCAAGACTGAGAACCCAGGGAGCTGGCCTGTTGTCTTGG
Organism: Mellivora capensis; assembly: GCA_004024625.1. Lineage (NCBI taxonomy): Eukaryota > Metazoa > Chordata > Mammalia > Carnivora > Mustelidae > Mellivora > Mellivora capensis. The sequence goes on along the minus strand of PISX010025963.1, from coordinate 23,234 downwards.
TTTTGCCTTTGACTTGCCTGGTTGGAATATAAAAATACCACACTGGGTCAGCCAATCTGCTCAAAGAGCCTCAGGCTCCCCATTGTTAAATGACACTCAAATCTGGGAATCATTACCTTCTATTGCTGCCTCCTTCCTACTATCTCCAGCTGAAAATGCTACAAATATTAAATGAGGCCATCTCAGTACATATAGACATGCTTTGTTTTTGCTTGCCTTACAAGACGTCCTGTTCCCTGCTGCAGACTTGATTCTCCAGTCAAGCCTGTATGTGGCGCATCATGTGATGTGGTCCACACCACATCATGGGAGTCTCATATGAGCCCTTCATTCTCTCCGTTTATTTAACTAGAATAACTTTTTTTAAAAGATTTTATTTGTTTATTTGACAGGCAGAGGGGGTGGGGGGAAGTAGGCTCCCCGCCGAGCAGAAAGCCCAATGTGGGACTAGATCCCAGGACCCTGGGATCATGACCTGAGCCGAAGGCAGAGGCTTTAATCCACTGAGCCACCCAGGTGCCCCTAGAATAACTTCTTACTGATGAATTATTTTATGACTAGTAGGACTGACTTTTCTGAATTGTTTTCACTTGACTCTTTATGATAAAGGCAGAAGATAAAAATCTGCCAGGACCTCTCTCTCTAGAGAATTCTCCGTATTTTTTGGAGGTCTGGATTTCCCTCAGTCAATGTCAATTATATTTGGATTATGTCTAAGTATGATGTCAATGGTCTTGACAAGAAATCTAGAAATTACTTCAATTTAGACATAGCTTTCCACATTCAAATCTCAGTGAAGCACATTTCTTTCTTATTTATAGGATTACTATTTCAGACAAGTGAAAGGACAGAAAGTCATCAGAATAATTAGAAGAGATGTTTCTTCAATCGTTAATGTTTTGCTTCATTCACTTCTTTTAACGCATATTATCACAGTGCTACGTCACTGAAACAAATTCTGAATAAGTCAAAGTTCGTTGAATATTGATTAAAAACTCAATTCATGTTCATATAGAGTGACTATTACTTTCTTTAGGAAAAATGGTGGACTGGACAAAGATACTCTAATCCTTATCTAAATTATTATCATTATATAAGAAGATACATATATATATACACACAGTAGTGTTAAAGTTTTAATTTTTTGTTTTAATTATCTTTCAATGGAGATTCTGAATAAGCTTATTGAAATCTTAAGAGCAGTAATACAAAACAATTGTTGCATATGTGTGTATGTGATATTTTCTTGGAATCCTGCTTCAAAGTCAATCATACCTAGAGCCCTCAAGGCTGACTATCAGGCAAGGTGACTATCAGATTCTGGGATATTTTGGGGTAGCTTCAATTACATAGTGAATATAATTTGCATAATTTTCTGTAACTTTTTAATAAAATTACAAAGTAATTAGCCTCTGGTATTCTCATACATATGAAAGCAAATTCAGCATTAATTTAAGCCAGAAAATGCTTCCAAAATGCTTCATGGAGACACTATAAAATATTGTATGGCATTTTCTTCATTCATTAAAAGAAACAACAACTAAGTATTCCAAAGGATAAAAGTAGTATAAATAATATTTATGTATTAAACATTTATACTGGACATTCTTGAAGGAGGCTTACTCATCTTTCATTTTTATTTTTGTCTCTCCCCTTGACCATTTCATCCTCAACTTTACAATTGCATATGATTTTAATAAGTATACTGTTAATTGATTTTAATATGCCTAGAACAACTGTTCAACTGTTTCAATTATTGTTTTGTCAATTCTGATGTAGTTAGATGTCCAGGATTATAAAAAAAAAATAACCACTTTCATCATAAATGGTAGTGAGTCAGACTTCTTAGTTGTGTACTGCTTTGACATTTGGATGGAAATTATGGATTCTCTCTTGTGAATATATGTGCATTATCTCCCTGAAGAAAAAAGTAGCAGCACACACACACACACAACATCACATAAATGCATACATACACCATATGCTTAAACTATCTTAGGATGTCCTGACCCTCTAAGATGCAACCATGGTCCCAAGTTGAACAACCGCTGATAGAGGGGGATATTTGTGTTTCTATTTCTTATAGAAGAACACTAAACGTCCAGTTTATATAAAAGAAATAGCAATCTGTTACAAGTTGTGTGCTCTAGAAGCTAATAATTAGAAGGAAATTGAGAATAAGATGTTTATTAGGTGTTTATTCCACAAAGAATATGGAAACAGGATGTGATGCAAAATTAGCCAAATCATGACCAACTAAGAAAGGATCTCTGGAGTGAATTTTGCCCGTTAGGATTACCCTGAAATAGCCTAAAATGGCTGGGATTTTATGCTTCTGTTTCTCAATCACTATATGTAAGTTGCCCGAGAAGTGCATGATATCAAGTGAAGGGACTCCTGATGAAATTGATCCCAAGGAACTGACACCTAGACACTGTTTGTTTCTTACCCTCCCCCACACTGGGAAATACTTACTTGAAGAGACACATGATCAGTATACTCTTTGGGCCATTGAGATACACGTCTCTCTGTACATTGGAATAGGTGACTGAAGGAATTCTATTCCTGAAGGAAATTAGAAATATTATGAAAAGTATGACTATACCTCTGACTAGGTTTGTTTTCAGTGCTTTAATTGACACTCATCTTCTCCCTCCATCTTTTATTCTCTATCCTATTGTTCTCACAGTAAACCAGCAATTTTTCGGGTTTGGGTTTTTTTTGAGATTTTTTATTTGAGAGAGAGAGAGGGGGCACATGCATGTACACAGGTAGGGGGAGGGACAGAGGGACAAGCAGATTCCCCACTGAGCAGGGAGACTGATGCAGGGCTCATTCCAGGACACTGAGATCATCACCTGAGCCAAAGGTATTCTTTCAATCCACTGAAACACCCAGGTGCCCCAGCTTTTCAGTTTCTAACCCATGAGGTATCTAAAGCCCAGTCCACCATGTTTTCCCCAGCCTGGGGTAACTATACCTGTTCATTTATGGTCAAACTGGACATAGGGATACCAGGAGGCAATCAAGTGAATCAGCTGAGTCTCATAGTTATTCTTCCTTGCTTTTATCATAAAATTGCAGCCCTACCTCCTCTTGACTATTAGGATCAATAACTCTTGATAAGAAAAATTCCTCTTCTTGGGTATCCTGGGTGGCTCAGTCAGTTAAGTCTGTCTGCCTTTGACTCAGGTCATGATCTCAAGGTTCTGGAATTGAGCCCCACATCAGACTCCCTGCTCCATGGGGAGTCTGCTTCTCCCTCTGCCTCTGCCTTTCGTTCATGCTCTCTCTCTCTCAAATAAATAAATAAAATCTTAAAAAGAAAAGAAGGAAAAGAAAAATTCCTCTTCTTGCCTCTTACTCCTTTGATACAAAATGTCCAGTTAACAGCTGCAGCTTGTAATTCAAGACCTATTATAGCATTTAGAAGAATTCCTCTGCCATTAAGGAATGGAACTGGTAGCATTACAGAAACCAAGGCTGCAAGATGGGAAACACAGTGTTCCCAAATGGCTCCCTGGGAATTTTAGAATGTGGGGCACTACTTAAACCTGTTAGTTCCAGGATTCATATATTCTCCCTTTGGGGAAACAGTGACATATAGAGGTCTTTGATTTTATATACGCATCCTGTGCAGGGTCAGCCCATCTTTATAAAGTTCTGCTTCTGAGCTACCGGTTCAGTTATGACTTCAATAGACCGTTGCATTGTTGTGTCAGGTCAGCTCATTTTGGGTGATATGATGTGTGATATGATGTGCCCAGTGGATCCTATGATCATGGGCTCTCCCCCATATCTCCTTTGTTTTAAAATGCCTGCTAGACCTGAAGTAGTATTCTATGGGATCTCATGCTAGTGGATCAAATACTCAATAAACCCTCAGATATTAGTGCTGCCTAAAAGCCCATGAGTAATTATATCTATTCCTGGGAGGAACAAATAATGACAAAACAACTCTGGATCTTTCATAGCTGGTAGAGGACCTATGTCATCAATTTGACACTAAGTGACTGCTTAGTCACAGCAAAGAAAAGTTCCATATCAGAGGTTCAACCCTGGCTTCTGTGGGCTAGCAAGTTAGACATTTGACAGCATCAGTAATGAAATTAGCTTTAGTAATAGCACTCTATGCTGTTGGGTCAATGTATAGCTTCAGTCTCTACCATTTTGTTCAAATGGTTCATTTTCCCATTGTGCTGTCACTGGATTGGCCACTGACAGAGTGGTTGAGGTCTCTCAGCCAGACAATTGTGTCTACTGAGATATTTAGTGCCTCTTCAATGCTAGATTCTCTCTGATGGACACTAACATGCAATACAAACATCTTATACTTTATGCTCATGTTCAGATACCTGTGTAGCAATTTTTGACACTTTCTTTTCCATGACTTTCAAGTCTTTTTGCTTAGCCCCCTGATTAGCTATTTGCCAAGCTATTTGCCAGTACTATGAGTGGGCATGTACTCTAAACTTGGGCCAGTTCTCTTTCCACATAATGTAGACTAACAGATGCACTGCCTAGTAGAATGATTTTTCTTCGTTATTGTCTTTCAAGGCCACTCTAATTGTGGATATATATTTTTCAGCTTGCACTCATATAGGCAGAATTGACTTACCTGTAAAATAAGCTAAGGCTTTTTTTCCCCTCCAGGTGGACACATGTGAGCCCACATAAGTTTCAGGGATAGGTTGATGAAATACATTAGTAAGAGAGCAGTGAGCCTCTTGGGGTTCTGGGCTACCTGCTCATGTAGTTTGTTGGAACCCTTTGGTCTCATTCATGCTTGCCCACAGATGTATCATTTCTTTTTTTTTTAAGATTTTATTTATTTAATTGACAGACAGAGATCACAAGCAGGCAGAGAGGCAGGCAGAGAGAGAGGAAGAAGCAGGCTCCCCGCCGAGCAGAGAGCCCAATGCAGGACTCAAGCTCAGGACCCTGGGACCATGACCTGAGCCAAAGGCAGAGGCTTTAATCCACTGAGCCACCCAGGCACCCCAGATGTATCGTTTCTATGTTACAGTGGTTTGCTGCTCAGCTACAAAATCTTGTGATTTGGTGGGTCTAAGATGATGTGGTTCATGATGGATAGTTCTGGACACATGGCCAAGGTCTGGAGTTAAGTCTCTACAAGGGCTCTATAGCATGTCAAGAACTGTTTTTCTACAAAGTGTATTATTCTTTGCACATTAATCTGCTAAATACATATGACATTTGGTAGGGCTGCTTGCACCACATCCGAGACACACAGCAGATTATTTTCATATTCTCAGCCATACTCAAAGTTGGCAACCTCTTATTTCACACAGCCTATAGGCCAGAATAGTATCCCAGCATGTGGAATATAGTTCCCACACACACCCCCCAAAAAAAAAACACTTGTAAAGATTATGCTTTCTTTTTTGTGATAGAAGGTGCAAAATGTAATAATACAAATAACACTTAAATGTCTTATTTATATGGAATATCCTGGCATGCCTCTGAACTTTGGGCTTCTAAAAAGATTAGTAGGGTTTATTTCCTATCCTCATGAATACTTGAGTTTTCGTAAGGCCCTCAACTTAGTAGCTGTATTCTGCTTACCTGTCCAGAAGAACATAATATTGACAATGTAATGAATTAATGTGATGTGTTTCTGAATATCCAAACTACCCTCACCTTTCAAAATATTATGTGAGACAAGGTAAGAGAATCATTATCACCAAGAGGAAAAGTAAATGCATATTGCCTTCCATTTCATGAGAAAGCATTCTGTTTCTCATTATTGACTGGGGGAGAAAAAAAATTAATTTTCCATATCAATGACTATAGACTGTATATTTGAACTCACATTAATCTGTCCTAGCAGAGATACCATATCTTGTAAGGATGCTGGCATTGGGTTTACTATTTGTTTGAACTTGAAATATTCTATATTTATCTTCCAGTATTACTCTGGTTTCTGTAGGAGCCTGACTGGTGGATTAAGAGAAGATGTGATGGGGCCACCCCACCTGAATCTTCCAGATCTTTAACAGCAGTGCAAGTTACTCTTATGGTCTGGAAGATACAATATTGCATTTGATTTCCTATCTTGGTTGCAGTGTGTGGGGGGTGGGGAAGGAGTAGTTAATTGCAGAGACTTCTACTTGGCCTTCCCTTTATGCTAATTTTGATCCCACAGATAGAGCATCCAATGTTTGGGTTGCATTATTTACCAAATATGTCAAATCCCATTATACACCCAAGGATCAGGAAAATGACCACTTGGATTTACAAACCTAGTAAACTCATTCTAAGTCACACTTTACTAGGATTCTGTTTATTCCCTGACTTCCCTGTCATCCCACTTTAATGGAGAGGTCATGATGATGACACATTGTTTTCTAGATTTCAAATGCTATTCAGAACTTGTATTCAATAGTACTGAAAATACCTGAGTATTTCCCTTTTCCCATTGTGTACTTAACTGAAAAAATGGCCTAGATTCCTTTGGAGGAAGAACTGGGAGAATTATTACACATACTTGCTGTAGTGTTGTGAGTTCCTACCTCCTAGACAAACAGACATTTCTTCTATCATTGGATTGTGGGTATAAAAGTCATCTCGGGCCTGAATACTGGAAAAGAAATTACACTGATATCATTTTTATTGAGTTGACCACTATAAGGCTACTGGGCATTAATCCTTGATTTCTTCTGGTAGTACAATTGAAGGAGTAATCTTGATGTTTGTTTATCAATTTTTTCCTCAGAAAAATTCATCATCTCTGGGTTGAGCCCTTTTGGCTACCACTCTAACTTTGTTAGCCATCATAATAATTGAAATCATCTAGCATCTGTGGCTAAGTGCTGCCATCTAGCCTTGATATAAGAGGGAATTGGTTCTACCACCATGGCATCCTTAATACCACAGCTTGATCAACAAATGTGGGCTGCTTTAGGAAGGGCATGACCTTGGGCAATGTGGCTGTCTGCAGTTGAAGCCAATCTTGGAAGTGCTGACAGCTGATCTTTCCTGAAGGAAGGTGTGGGCCAGATATCTCTATATCTTTCCAGATCACAACAGTTTATTTTAAATGGAAGGATTCTAAGACCAAACAATAACTTTAGTCTTACTGAATGATTGCCTGGGAAATTTAGAGATATGTTCAATTTAATATCTTACTGAAATGGCTCTTAATTCATTGTCAGACATTGCAGGAAGTGTGGGGATACAGTTGAGAAAGAACAAACCCAGTCTTTCTTTTCATAAACTTGGAATTGTAGTGGTGTAGAAGGAACTACATATTAAATAGACAATCAAATATCTGGATAACTTATGTATATTTGGATAATTATAAGTGCTGTAAACAAAATAAAAGAATATGAAATGACTTCAGAGAGATTTGCCAGATCAAGTGTTCAGAAGGTGTATTTTTGGGGTGCCAGTCATGTAAATTTGAGCAGAAGGCTATTCCAGACATAAATGGCAGATACATAGGCCATAGGGTGGGACAAATCAGGGGCATTTGATTAACAGAAAGTAAGGTGATGTGACAAGGTAGTGAGCATGCCATTACATAGCTCAAAATGAGGTTAGAGATAGAAGCAGCTGCCAGATCATAGAGAATGTCATATGTCACAAAAAAAACATTTACTGTCTTAGAAATCTGACCAGGTAACAGAATGAATCTTTTTTGCAGTGGGAACAAAAAAGTAAAGTACAAAAAAGTACTTTACAAAAGTAAAGAAACAAGAAAATAGAATAGGAAGAGGGATCTAGTTACCATAGAAAGGTGAATGTGTAGGCAACATTGAGAATGAAAGACACAATGAAAAAGAAGACATGTGGCATGAGAAGGAGAGAGTTAGTAGCAAGTCTATAAATCTACACCATGTCCTTCAATATCTGTAGTCCCAATTCTAATTTTCATGTGTTTTATCAGGGTACATCTAGGCTTTCCTGTTATAATGTGAACAAATGTGTGGAGATGTACGGCTCCAATCCAGGAGGGAGAATTCCAACATTTGCGGAGGCAGAGCAGAAGAGGAGAAATCAGCAAAAAAGATGGAAAATACAGTTGGAGAATAGGAATAAAACTGGGAGAATGTATTATTATAGAAGCCAAGAGAAAATAATTTCCTTGAAACAAATGAAAAAAAATTAAATTAAAAGTATAAATTCTTAAAATATTCAAACAAGAGGAAGGAAAAATCTAAAATCACCCAGGAGTCTCCTGTAGAAGATAAGAATTTGATGGAAGATACAAAGGAGGGAATTTATACCATAGCCAGACAGTTAACCTCTTCAATATCCAATTAGCAAGAAAGGGCCATGGATTATTAAAATGCAAGGAAAAGAAATTTAATATGCATCCTAAAATTAATCTATTAATTATTAATCAATTAATCTATTGTCTGGTATGTGAGTGGAGGAAAAGAGAGCACCAAATATTATGCCAGATATTTTTCATAATAGGGAGTAAGAGCACAGAATCCAGAAGCAATCTGCCTGAATCAAAGCCCAGGTCTATCAATAAACAACTGTGTGATCTTGGGGCAATTTAAATACTCCCTCAATTTCCTTATTATAAACTGGGATAAAGCAATATTCACTACATAGGGGTGTTGTGAGGTTTAAATTTGCTCTATAAGTAGTTCATATGTGTTGTCATCACTTTATTATTGAATCTTTGTAGAAACTCTCTGAGTTACTTAGAGATCCATTTTGATGATGAAGGAAAGGAAGCTCAGGATGGTGACTTTTGAAAGATCTACCACTGATATATGATAGAGCAAATATTCAAGTCTGGGACTTATTACAAAACTTGAGTTTTTCCATTCTTATTTCCAGTCCAAAAAGAATGACAGCATGTATCTAAGCCATACTGACACATGAGGTGTATACAATGTCAATGAGACTTACCTGTTAACACATTTTCACCCAAGAAAAGCTATCAAGATTTTCTCCAGATTGCAGTTCCAAATACAGTCAAATGTAACCATACTTCCTCAGGTGCCTGTGTGGCTCTATCAGTTAAGTATCTGACTCTTAATTGGCTCAGGTCATGGATCTCAGGGTGATGAGATTGAGCCCTACATCAGGCTCCATGTTCAGTGGGGAGTCTCCTGGAGATTCTTTTCTCTCCCTCTGCCCTTCCCCTCACTTGCACACACTCATTCTGTCTCTAAGTACATAAATGAATAAAATCTTTAAAAAGAAAAAAGAAAAAGTATACTTCTAAACAAGTACTATGTGCACAGCTATATTAGAGATTGGGTGAAAATGATACAAGGCAAAACTAAATGTGGGTCCTTAATGATTATATTTCAAAGCAAAAGTGAAGTGTAGCAGGGAATTGTTCACTTCCAGTGACTTCAGTGTGATAAGTCATCCAAAGTCTGTCCCAAAGGCCTTCAAAGTTTGGATATAAAGCTTTATCTTCTTCTTCCTCTTTTTTTTTTTTTTTGAAATAAGACTTTTAGTAGTATTATGTTACATTAGTCACCATACCATTATTAGTTTTTGATATAGTGCATATATTTTGCATATAACACCCAGTGCTCCATGCAATATGTGCCCTCCTTATTACCCATCACCAAACTAACCCATCCCTCTACTCCCATCCCTCCATTTTGATTGGGGTCTTTCCCTGGTTTTGGGATTAAGGTAATGCTGTCCTTGTAGAGTCTGGAAGTTTTCCTTCTCATTCTATTTTTTGAAACAGCTTCAGGAGAATAAGTATTATTTCTTCTTTGCCTGTTTGGTGTAATTCCCCAGGGAATCCATCAGGTCCTGGACTCTGGTTTTTGGGAGATTTTTTTTTTAAGATTAATTAATTAATTAATTTTTTTGACACACAGAGATCACACATAGGCAGGGGTGGGGGGAAGCAGGCGCTCTGCTCAGCAGAGCCTGCTCAGAGAGCCCGCTGAGCAGAGAGCCCAATGTGGGACTCAATCCCAGGATCCTGAGATCATGACCTGAGCCAAAGGTAGATGCTTAACCCACTGAGCCTCACAGACTCCCCTTTTTGGGAGATTTTTGATCACTGTTTCAGTCTCGTTACTGGTTATGGGTCTATTCAGGTTGTCAATTTCTTCCTGTTTTACTTTCAGTAGTTTATAGGTTTCCATGAATGCATCCATTTCTTCTAGGTTGCTTAACTTATTGACAGATAGCTGTTGATAATAATTTTTGATGATTATTTCTATTTTCTTGCTGTTAGTCATAATCTCCCCCCTTTCATTCATGATTTATTAGTGTCATTTTCTTTTCTTTTGGATAAGTCTGGTCAGTGGTTTATTGATCTTAATTTTTTCAAAGACCCTGCTCTAGTTTCATTGATGTGTTCTCCTGTATTTCTGGTTTCTAATTCATTGATATCTGCTCCAATTGTAATTATTTCCCTTCTCATATGTGGGGTAGGCTTAATTTGTTGTAGATTCTCCAGTTCTTTAAGGTGTAAAGATAGTTTGTGTATTAGGGATTTTTATTTATTTATTTATTTATTATTTTTTTTTTTTTTAGTGAGATGACTATGTATTTCCCCCTTAGGACCCCCTTTGCCTTGTTCCAAAGGTTTTGACTGATGTGTTTTCATTCTCATTGGTTTCCGTGAATTGTTTAAGCTCTTCTTGGATTTCCTGGTTGACCCAAACATTCTTGAGCATGATGGTCTTTAGTTTCCAAGTGTTTGAATTCCTTTCAAACTCTTTCTTGTAATTGAGTTCCAGTTTCAAGTCATTGTGGTCTGAGAATATGTAAGGAATAATCTCGGTATTTTGGTATCAGTTGAGACTCAGTATGTGATATATTCTGGAGAAAGTACCATGTGTGCTCAAGGAGTATTCTGTTGTTTTAGGGTGGAATGATCTGTATATATCTATGAGTTCCATCTAGTCCAGTGTGTCATTCAGTACTCTTGTTTTTTTTTTTGTTGATTTTTGGCTTAGATGATCTGTCTATTGCCGAGAGTGGAGTATTGAGGTCTCTTACTATTAACACATTATTATCAATATGTCTATTTTGGTTAACAGTTGGCTTATGTAGCTGGCTGCTCACATGTTGGGGGATAGATATTTACAATTGTTAGATCTTCTTATTGGATAGACCCTTTAAGAATGATATAGTGTCCTTCTGTATCTCTAACTACAGTCTGTAGCTTAAAATCTAATTTGTCTGACATAAGAATTGCTACCCAAGATTTATTTTGAGCTCCATTGAAAGATGGTTCTCCATCCCTTCAGTTTCGTTCTGGATGTATCTTTAGGTTCAAAATGAGTCTCTTGTGGACAGCATATGGATGGGTCCTGTCTTTATCCAATCTGCAACCCTGTGCCATTTCTTGGGAGCAGCATTTAGTCCATTCACGTCAAGAGTGAGTATTGAAAGATGATTTTCTTGTCATCATGTTGCCTGTGAAGTCCTTGTTTCTATAGATTATCTCTGTAAATTTATATCACTCTTGGGGTCTTTCTCCTTTTATAGAACCCCCCCTTAATAGTTCTTGTAGGGCTGGCTTAGAGGTCACATATTCTTTCAGTTTTTGCCCATCTTGGAAGCTCCTTATCTCTCCATCCATCCTAAATAATAGCCTTACTGGATAAAGTATTCTTGGCTCTATGTTCTTCTCATTTAGTACCCTGAATATGCCTTGTCAACCCTTTCTGGATTGCCAGGTCTCTGTGGACAGGTCTAATGTTATTCTGGTGTTCCTCCCTCAGTACATAAGCAGTATCTTCCCCATAACTGCCCTTAAGATGGTTTCCTTGGTTGTAAGATTTTCAATTTTTACTATTACATGCCTGGACATTGGTCTGTTCTCCTTAATCTTGGGAGTGGTCTTCCCTGCCTCTAAGACAGGAATGCTTTTTTCAGTCCCCAGATTGGGGAAGTTCTCAGCTATGATTTGCTCAAATATATCTTCCACTAATCTCTCTCTCCACCCCCTCAGGGATCCCAATAATTCTGACATTGGAATGTTTCAGGGCTTCATCTATTTCTCTAATTCTCTTTTCATAGATTTTTAAGCTGTTTGTTCCAGGCCTCCTCCTATTCCTTCTTTTCTATCACTTTGTCTTCTCGATCAATAATTCGTTCTTCTGCTTTGTTTATCCTAGCTCTTAGAGCAGCTAGATTCTATTGGATATCATTGATAACATTTTTAAGTTCTGCCAGATCAGCTTTCATTTCTGCCCTTAGAGAATCTATATTGCCATTAGTGTTTTTCTCCATCCTAGCTATTGTCTGCATAACTGTAACCCTGAAGTCTATTTCTGACATCTTGCTTATATCCATATCCATTAGTTCTGTGGCAGAGGTCACAGTCATTGAATTTTTCCAGTATTGGGGGGTTCCTCCTCTTGGTCATTCTGTTGAGGTCCCTCTGTTGAGGGAATGTACAGAGTCCAAATTATTAACCACAACCCAAGTAAGATGCACCTGTTTTATAGAGGCCTTAGGTTGTCAACCTCTTATTTCCCCAGCCTATCCTTTGGGGGAGGGCCCTGCCATGCTGTTACTCAGACAACCCTGTTTGGGCAGAGTTTCCTTGACCTATGTTGGGGCAAGAGATGGGGTCAGTGAAAACCAGTTTTGGGGGGCTTTTTTTCTGTGGGGGCTTTCCCTGGTGGCTTTCTGTGTCTCTATGAAGAGTCAGAGCAGAACTGACTGTATCCAAACTTCTGTCTCAGAACAGAGAGATCACAGTTTGCTCTTTAATAAACACTCCAGGCCACACTGTCTCCATTTTTGTCTGTGCTGCTAAAAATTGCAACGTCCTGGGTTGTACACCCCACAGCAGCTCTCCCAGCTCTCTATTCCAGGTCCAGGCATGACTCTGCCCTTTGTGCTTCTAAAACCACCAGCTTCCCACAGTTTGCACATGTGCCCCACAGCTCCAGGTTTCAGTCAAGGGGGCTGCCCTAAAGTCCTTTCTCCACTGCTACTGGTCTGCCAGTCTTCCCAGTCCCCAGTGCAGGAGGCTTTTGCACTCCAGTGATGCAGGATCCCGGAGGTTCTCCCCCTTCCATTTATATTCCAATATCTTCCCACAGAATCATGGCTCCCTGCCTCATACCTCAAAACCAATGGCTGGAGATATTCTGTTTGTAGAGATCCTTACTTCTCTGCCATCTTTGCCTCTCCACCATGGAAATAAAACTTTTATAGCATCTCAAGAATAGTCCTGGCTCTCAGGGGTAAAGTTATCAAGACATGAAAACATATAAAGCATCCCCAATTCTTTTGGAAACTTCTCTAAAATGTTAAATGTATTTGTGTTTCCAGACCCCCAAGACAGGTTCTTGAGCCTCAATGTCATAGAAATGACCATTGAACTTGAGAGAAAAAAAAAGCAGGTGGAGTTTATTAGAGGGAGCTTACATATAGGCAGCTGACAAGAAAGAGGAATGTCAGTGTGGCCGGGTGGCTCAGTTGTTTAAGTGTCTGACTCTTGATTTTTTGGCTCAGGTGGTGATCGCAGGGTTCTAAGATGGAGTCCACATCAGGCTTGGTGGGGAGTCTTTTTCTCCCTTTGTCCCTCCTCACACTTGTCCCTGCTCATGCTCACTCTCTCACATAAATAAATAAATAAATAAATAAATAAATAAAACTTAGAAAGGAAGGAAGGAAGGAAGGAAGGAAGGAAGAAAGAAAGAAAGAAAGAAAGAAAGAAAGAAAGAAAGAAAGATAGAAATGTCCTTCTCTGAAGGGGCTAGTGTGCCAGGCTTATAAAAGCACTCTTCCAAAGGGTGAGAGGCTGGGAGTGGAGAAGCATCATTTGTCCCAAGGTCATTACTTTGTGGTCATTACTTTGTAGTAGACACAAGACAATCCCAGGACACCGTTCTTCATGGTTGACAATCTTTTAGGACTCCTGGAAAATAGAAATACTTGTGTAAACAGGCTTTAAATTGTTACTTCTAATTTTGCCAAACACCAATTACTCCTTGTCAGCTGTTATCTCTGGTTTGTTCTCTTTCCCAGAAGGAGGTATTTGTCTCTGAGCATATGGAAACTTTTAACCCTTGCCTGAAACCAGTGGCTTCATAAGAGTTAAGTCTCTCTTGCTTTTCCTATACTGTCTCATTTGTACCAAATGGTTGCTTAGCAGTAGAACAAAAGTAAGGGAGAGAAAATGCTAATGTTACAAAATTTATATTATCTTCCAGTAACAACCATTCTTTAATGGAAAGAAGTTCTTTCAAGCTTTACCAAAGAGGTGGATATCTAAATAGAATGGTTGTATGTTTGCCTTGTGTTTCTATTTCATATATCATGAGATTCAAGGGAAAAAAATCTCTTGTGATGAGGGAGGTCAGATATAAGTAAATAAATAAACCTTGTTGTGTCTCCATCTCAGACAGAAGAACTTGGAGCAAGTCATGTATTGACTCTGGATCCAAAGCATCCTCACCTTCACAAGAGAGACCATGCAACCAGCTTGGCTCCCTTTCAGGATAGTTGAAAGATCTGTTATGAAGAATTCCCTTTAGAAACTCAGCAACATTTAATACCTAAATAATTATCATTAAATGAATGTAGAGAAGTTGGTACCCCATTGAAAGAAAATATCAGAAATCACATCTCTCTAAAGATATTTGTTTCATAATTAAGAACACAGAGAAAGCAAAGCAAAAAATACATACATATATAAAAGCATACATTAACCATTAATTTTTCACAAACATTAATGATCCTTTTTTGCTAAAAGCAAAAGCCATTGTAGAAATGATGACATAATTTTAAATTTAAGAGCCTGATATCAGTCTCACAAAATGACTGGCTGCTTCTCTCAGGGCAGCAAAAAGTAGAGGACATAGACATACATCCATGTTTCATCAATTATTATTGAAATCACACACACATACACACACATTATTTTCATCACAGCCACAAAACTAAAGAGTTTTTCAAGTCTGAAGATTTTCATTTTGGGTGTATGGTGTGTGAAAAAAGTGGTTCATAAGAAAGAGAAATGTACTAAATACTATGAAAAATCCTGTACACTTCAAATATATTACATTACTTTTCATAAGGAGGAAATATGATAAATTCTACAGAGAGCCAGCGTCAGACTTATTCCTTCTGAAATACAAGATGAAAGGAAACATGATATTATTTGAATTTGTGGTAGAGGTAAATCCATAAATTAAAGTCCCAGCTGTGAAAAATCATGCTTTTATCTTGAACTGTTTCTCAACTGTTCTTAAGTCTTAACTAAATAACAATTCCCTAGGAAGATCAGATTTCAATCAGTGGCCAGAAAGCAAAAAAAGTGACTTATATCAGCCAGGTATATTGAAGCATATCAGAAGTCTTAAAGGCTGATTTTGGATTGCATAATAATTATTTTTGGGATTTCTAAAATTTTAAATAGGTTACATAATATGAACTAATTTTTCAAACAATTTTTCTTTTTCATTGACCCTTTTGGCTGAGAAATAGAATGAAGATGAGTTATATTGCTTTAATTATTTTTAAGGGACTGCTTATATTTTATTCTAATATCCATACATCTAGTTAAATCAAATCTCCTCTTTGCTTTGGTGATTCGGCTATCTTTGTGTTTCCAAGGGACACATCAATAAGAAACTTTGCAAAACAAGACATGCTCCAGGAAACTCAAGACACTATTAAAGTTGACTATTAACCAAATTTAAATCACTAAGAAAATAACATTAATTTGAAAATGTTTCTACTAGTTTCCAGGACTGAAGTATAATAATACATCTGATTTTTCTGACATCCTTAAGAAATAAATCACTGAAATCTAAAACAAGTAACACCGGTTTCTTTTCTCTTCTGATATTGTTGAATAATGAATGACAGTGAGCTCTTCTGACAGTGATTGCAGTCATGAACTGTAAAATGTTTTATATATTTATTACACCTGAGAGAATTTTATCCAATGACACCAGGCTGAGCACTACAGCAGTTATTAAGGAAAGTTGGTTAAATCAGACAATCATGATCAGATTCAGATCAGATCAAAGCAACCCAAGAGGAAATTAAGAAAACCGTCCTTTTTACAAAAGCAACAAAAAGGATAAAATATTTAAGAATAAACTTATAGGAAGTACTGAAAAGTACAAAGCATTGTTTCAAGAATTAAGGAAAACACAAAGAAATGAAAAGAAATTTCATGTTCCTGGGTTGGAAGACTTAGTATCATTAAAATATTCATTTTACCCAAAGCAATCTACATTTTCAGTGCAATCACTAGCCAAATCCCATTGGCATTTTGAAGAAATGGAAAAACAATCTTAATTCATATGGAACTACAAAGGGCCTCAAATATTCAAAACAACATTTTGAAGGAAGAAAAAATCTGGATGCCTCACATTTCCTCACATCAAGACATATTACAAAACACCAGTAACCAAATGAATATTGTACTAACATTAAGACTGACATATAGCACGACGGAACAGAATAGAAATCCTGGAAATAAACCCATGTACATACAGTTACATAATCTTTACAAGAGTGCCAAGAATACAAAATGGGAAGAAAAAATAGTCTCTTCAAACACTGGCACTGGGAAAACTGGATTTTCACACGCAAAAGAATGAAATGAGAACCTCATCTATCACCATACCAAACAAACAAACAAACCTCCAAATAGATGAAAAACTTAAGTGTAAGACCTAAAACTATAAATCTCAGTAGGAAGCCTGGAAAAATCCTTATGACATTGATCATGGCAATAACTTCTCTTTTTTTTAAGATTTTATTTATTTATTTGAGAGAGAGAGAGAATGAGAGGGGGAGATGGTCAGGGGGAGAAGCAGACTCCCAGTGGAGCTGGGAGCCCAATGTGGGACTCGATCCTGGGACTCCAGGATCATGACCTAAACCAAAGGCAGTCGCTTAACAAACTGAGCCACCCAGGTGACCTGATCATGGCAATAATTTCTTGGATATGATACCCAAAACACAGAAAACAAGAACAAAAATAAGTAAGTGGGAATACATCAAGCTGACATAATTCTACACATCAAAGGAAAGAATCAATGGAGTAAAAGGCAACCTATGGAATAGGAAAATATTTGTAATCCATTTATATAGTAAGAGGTTAATACTCAAAATATATAAAGAACTCTTACAACTCAGTATTAAAACCCAAATAACCTGATTTTTAAAATGGGCAAAGGACTTAAATAGAATATTTCCAAGGAAGATACACAAATGGCCAAGAGGTATAAAAAACATATTCAATATCACTAACCATCAGGGAAATGAAAATTTAAAAATGCAATGAAATATCACCTCACACAATGAATTATCCCCTCACACACTGGCCATTATAAAACACAGACACACATACACACAGAGAAATTTTTTTGAAATGTTGGTAAGAATGGGCAGAAATTGGAAACCTTGTGCTCTATTATTGGAAATGTGAAGTGGTATAGCTGCCATAGAAAACAGCATAGAGGTTCCCTCCCAAAATTTTTTTTAAAAATAGAATGATCATATGATCCAGCAATCTTACTTCTGAGTATTTATCCAAAGTAAGTGAAAGCAGAATCTAGAAATGATATTTACACTCATATGTATTGCAGCATTATTCACAACAGCCAAGAAATGGTAACAACTTAAATGTCCATTGGGGGAGAGTGGATCGGGAGATGTGGTGTGATATAGACACGCAGTGGAATATTAGCATTAAAAAAAGGAGATCCTGTCATGCTCTAAGTGAATAAACTTTGAGGACGTTGTGATACATGAACTAAGCCAGTGACAGAAGGAAAAATACTGCATCATTCTACTTATAGGAGGTACATGAAGGGGTCAAACATAAAAGCACAGAGTTAGAATGATGATTGCCAGGCAAGGGGCATGAAAGGTGGAAATGCAGTTTTTGTTCCATGGGTATAGAATTTCAGTCACGTGGGATGAAACAGTCTACAGACCTGCTGTACAATCACACGCTTGTATTAAACAGTACTCTACTGCATGTTTAAACATTTAAGAGGGTAGATTTCATGTTTATTTCTAATTTTAAAAAGGCTGACGAAGATTTCTTTTTCACGTTTGACTTTCTAAACATTCAGAAATAAGTGCATTATTGAAAAATCCAAAACAAGAGAATTAAGAGGATATTCAAAATATAAGAGATATCCAAATGAACGTAAGCCATTTTTGGTGGAAAAGTAAAGCTTAATCCTGAGTCTGTAACACCTATTAGAGCTTTTGCCTTTCATAATATTTATTTGAGATACTCAAATCCATTATTAGCTTAGAATACTTTCCTTCTCATTTTCCAGGAAGGTTTTGCCCTCCTCTTCAATCCCCCTCTTTCACTTGAGCAGCTTAGCTTTTATCATTTTATGAGATTTGTCTTCCAAGTAAGGTCCAAGTGAGGTTTCCCTTGAAGAAGGGAAAAAAAAATCCATATTTTAAAAAAATCATTGGAAGTTGGTAGATTATATGCCTTCACTTACAGATGAGGTATACAATGTCTAGACAGGCTTAAAACTTGTTCAAAGTCACATAACCAGTGAGATAAGCCTGGCCCGCAACTCAGAATCTCCATTCTTGCCAACGTTGACTATGAATGTGATTTTAGTCTATACATCAAAGTTGGACAAAACAACTGGAAAATCATTATTTTATGTCTAACATGTGCTAGAGATTATGGCAGGTAGTAAAAATGAAAGGTATGACCTGTGTCCTTTCTCAAGGAGTTCTCAACAACACAATCTAATAGAGTTTGCTTCATGTTTTTTTTGTTTTGTTTTGTTTTAAAGACAGCATATGTGTAATTACTTAAAAAGCAGAATGAGGGGCATCTGGGTGGCTCAGTCGTTAAGTGTCTGTTTTTGGCTCAGGTCATGATCCCAGGGTCCTGGGAATGAGCCCCGCATCAGGTTCCCTGTTCAGTGGGAAGCCTGCTTCTCCCTCTCCTACTCCCCCTGCTTATACTCCCTCTCTTGCTGTGTCTGTCTTGTCAAATAAATTTTAAAAATCTTTAAGAAAAAAAAAAGGAAAATGAAATATTTGTAGTATATTTTCTGAAGTGGTCTAAGAATAGAGCATATAGTATATATTGTGACCTATATGGTTTGTGTGTGTGTGTATATATACTATGTAAGTTTCATTTATAGATAAAGAATGTACAGAATCTAAAAGGCAACATTTGTTCAACTCCACACCGATTACTGGAGCACTGCTTTTTAAATTGAGAGATCACACCTTGATTCAAAGTCATCAAGACATAGTTCATATAGAACATCCAGTATGGCTGGGGAAATAATTACTCTGTGAGCAATGACTAAAGGAATTAGAGGAGAGTAAGGAAATAGGACAAGTAACTTAAGTATCTGAAATTCTATCCTGAAAGAGAAAGAAAGCTTATCGTGATTGGCCCTTGAAGAATTTGGACTCGTTAGATGTATATAAGAGAGAAGCAGAGGTTTACCTTAAGGTCAGGAAGATCTTCATAATTGCTGGAGTTACCCAACAGTGAAATAGGGTACCTGAGATATTGATTACCCAATAAATGAGGATATTGGAGCTGGATAAGCATCTGGAAGAGATACTGTCAAGCAGAGTTTCTTAGACTAATGTGCACATGCATCATGTGGGGGTGTTGTTTAAATGAAGATTCTGAAAAAACTCTGTAAGGGTAGGAGTGCGATCTTACATTCACATGAAGTGTCGAGGGGATGCCCATGCTTCTGGGGCACTGCTCACACTTTGAGTCGCAAGCTTGTAGAACAATGAACCGCATTTAATTTGTACCTTGAAATAGGTGATTCCAATTTTATTTGAGGCCTGGGACTTTATTAGACTTGATTGGTGAATATGGTGTAAATAAGGCTACTGTTCAGTTGGGAATTATCAGCTTCATCCTGACAAAAAAGGGAAATGTTTTGAGGAGTTGGCCCGGGAAAGAGAATTGCCTCGTCTAAAGAGAAAGAAATCCCAAATGCACTATGTGTTAACTCACAGATGCTGCTGAATGTCTGCCTCCTATAATGACATTTATCACACACACACACACACACACACACACACACACACACAAGTTTAATATAGGCCTTTTGCCTCCAGCCTTTTCGTGGTATTCTCTCATCTGTGTTAGTCCTCTTGTCTCCCTTAATATTGTTGGAAGTAAAACTTTTTACTGAGATATTTGCATTACAGACATGCTGAATTGTTACATGGATTTCAACAAATTGCATGTGGCAGCTGAAATGCTCAAACATTTTTGACATCCAAAGACTTCACGTGGGATTTTTTTTTTTTTTTTTTTTTGTATGCCCCAGTGATAATAAAGACCAATTAAAACTTTGGCCGCCCGGCTACAGAGCAGCTGACTTGTATAACTCTTCTAAATGAGACTGTCTGAGCACAGTATCTTCCTTTAAACATGAAAAATTTTGAACACTATTTAGTTTGGTCATAATTAAATCCTTCAGTCCCTCAAGGAAGGAAGTATTTTTTCTCTACATGATTGATTTTGGTTATTTTACCTTCACATAAGGAACATTAAAGAATAAAAGAATGAAACACTTCAAAATAGTTTTCTAAGTCTGTCACAGACTAGACATAACAACCAATTATTCTTTATTTCCCCATTCTAAGGCTTCAGATAATAGTGGGGGGAAAAGTTATTATTTCTATAGTACAATTTTCAATGATGAGTGCTAGTATCCAAGCAAAGGATTCCAGTTATCTTCAAAGAAAAGAATTTGTACCATCATTTCCAGAAAGCTTCAAGAATTTTTAAAAGGTCTACAAAATGTTCTGACATTTCTGACAGAAGATTCCAGAATGCCTGCTAATTAATAGCAAAAATATAAAATGCATTAATTAGTTTCCTCTCATTATATACAAATCATGATAAATTGGTGTAAGGAACTATGTGTCAGGCTTTGTGCTCAGGCTAATGGAAACCATTTCATTGTTTTTGGAATGATAAAAAGAATTCTTGACTTGGGAGAATTTAGGTGACATTTAATCTTGATTCATCCTGTTGGTGGAAAATGAAACCATATTTCCTCTGGGTTCAGATGTCAATCAATGAAAATACAATACCCAAAAATAAATAGGGTTGCGTTATCTCATCTATTTTTTTGCCTGCTTCAGAAGGGGTCTGTCACAAAAACCATTGTAGAGTATCAATTATGGAGAAGACCTGTGAATCAGAAGCACAAAAT
Source organism: Mellivora capensis (assembly GCA_004024625.1). Classification (NCBI taxonomy): domain Eukaryota; kingdom Metazoa; phylum Chordata; class Mammalia; order Carnivora; family Mustelidae; genus Mellivora; species Mellivora capensis. Next base: position 2,097 of record PISX010025963.1, on the reverse strand, counting down.
GGCTCTCTAAAACAGATTCTGAATCAAAAAAGATTTAAGCATTTATGGCTGGGGAAATATTTCTCACAGAAACAAGTGGACAAAAAGATATTTTGAAAAATGAGTAGGACAATCTTTCCCTCATAAATTATATATCCATATATAAATTTATAATTTAAAATATATAATTGTGAATTTATATATTTATATACAATTTATATATGATATATATCATTTATATATAATATAATATACATATCACATTACATAGAATATATAAATAAATATATACACAGAAATGTATATGCACATGTATGCATATGTCTACATATAAGCACACATATGTGTGGCATGTTCATATGCATAGGTATATAGGTATACGTATTTGTGTATACAATCACTGTGTGTGCATACATATCCATATTTGCATTTATATGTGTATATATGTATACGGGTATATATAACGATAGCAGGAATTTTGATTTTGATTTCATTTGAAATTTTGATTTGAAATTTTTCACCAAAAACTTAGAAAAGCAGAATGTGGAAATCAGTCAAACCAGAAGCCACCAGAATTAGTCAGGTGTAGCACAATTCATGTTTTAAATTATTCATACTGGGATCAGAGACAGCAATGACACACTTAAACATCAGGTTTTTTTTAAAGCGTCTCTACAAACAACAACAACAACAACACTGTCAGGAAACGTTTCAGATTTGATGTTAGTAATGAATTCACTTTAATGAAGATGAAACCCATTGTGCCATGTGCCTAATCTATACTTCTATTGCTTAAAACCAGCTAACAAAGAAAGATGCCAGGGAGCAGAATGGCTTGGTGGGAACTACCCCTAATATTCCAGGCCATCAGCAAATCTTCCCAGGCCCTTTGAGACAGCTATATGCTACCTGATTTGGCACAAACATAAGTTGAAGACCTATACTGAAGATCTTCAGAAATATGAACTTCAGGATTTTCTATAGGACAAAACAGGCCAATTCTGATTTGATGTGATTTTTTTTCCTGCTGGTTTTATTCTCCTCTAAAAAAAAAAAACCAGGGGCGCCTGAGTGGCTCAGTGGGTTAAGCCTCCGCCTTCGGCTTGGGTCATGATCCCGGGGTCCTGGGATCGAGTCCCGCATTGGGCTCTCTGCTCAGCAGGGAGCCTGCTTCCTCTCTCTCTCTCTGTCTGCCTCTCTGCCTACTTGTGACCTCTTTCTCTCTCTCTGTCAAATAAATAAATAAAATATTTAAAAAATTAATTAAAAAACAAACACAGTTGTCACAAGAGTCTAATGAGATCAAAGTACATGGTTTGTAGACTGTATAATCTTTTGCTGTTTTTGTGCTATCAAGTTCATTTATTTTTCTTTTATGAGGCTTATGATTCTTTTTGGAATATCTTCTTTGCCTCAAGACTACACTTATATCCTTTATTTCCTAACAAGGTTTTAATTTTTGGATATTTGGTTAATGCCTTCCATGTTTGCATTCTTATAGAAATAAGACAGTTTAATTCTAAATATTTTTAATATAATTATAATTTTCAATGTACTGTTGAATCCTATTGGCTAGTATTTTGGCGAGAATTTTCACGTCTGTGTTCATCAAGGATATTGGTCTGTAACTCTCTTTTTTGATGGGATCCTTGTCTGGTTTTGGGATCAAGGTGATGCTTACTTCATAAAATGAGTTTGGAAGTTTTCCTTCCATTTCTATTTTTTGAACAGTTTCAGGAGAATAGGAATTAATTCTTCTTTAAATGTTTGATAGTATTCCCCTGGGAAGCCATCTGGCCCTGGGCTTTTGTTTGTCTGAAGATTTTTGATGACTGTTTCAATCTCCTTACTGGTTATGGGTCTGTTCAGGTTTTCTATTTCCTCCTGGCTCAGTTGTGGTAATTTATATGTCTCTAGGTATGCATCCATTTCTTCCAGATTGTCAAATTTGTTGGCGTAGAGTTGCTCATAGTATGTTCTTATAATTGTTTGTATTTCTTTGGTGTTGGTTGTGATTTCTTCTCTTTCATTCATGATTTTGTTTATTTGGGTCCTTTCTCTTTTCTTTTTGATAAGTCTGGCCAGGGGTTTATCAATCTTATTAATTCTTTCAAAGAA
>PISX010025962.1:0-25088 GCA_004024625.1 Mellivora capensis | reverse complement strand
GAAAAAAATGGGTGGGATTTTGATAGGGATTGCATTAAATGTGTAGATTGCTTTAGGTAGCATAGACATGTTCACAATATTTGTTCTTCCAATCCAGGAGCATGGAACATTTTTCCATTTCTTTGTGTCTTCCTCAATTTCTTTCATGAGTACTTTATAGTTTTCTGAATATAGATTTTTAGCCTCTTTGGTTAGGTTTATTCCTAGGTATCTTATAGTTTTGGGTGTAATTGTAAATGGGATTGACTCCTTAATTTCTCTTTCTTCTGTCTTGTTGTTGGTGTAGAGAAATGTAACTGATTTCTGTGCATTGATTTTATATCCTGACACTTTTACTAAATTCCTGTACAAGTTCTAGCAGTTTTGGCATGGAGTCTTTTGGGTTTTCCACATAGAGTATCATATCATCTGCAAAGAGTGATAGTCTGACTTCTTCTTTGCCGATTTGGATGCCTTTAATTTCTTTTTGTTGTCTGATTGCTGAGGTTAGGACTTCTAGTACTATACCCTACCAGGGGCCGGGCTAAGTAATCCGCTGGGTTTCACTTTCGCTTTCGGGAGCTTTTGTTCCCTGAACGCTTTCCGTAGAGTTCCGGAGGACGGGAATGAAAATGGCGACCTCCCAATCTCCGGCCCGGAGAAGCCGAGAACTCAGGGCCCCACTCCTCAGTGTACCCTCAGAGAAAAGCCCCGGCCACTCCCGTCTCCCTCGCCTCTGACCGCGCTCCGAGCTCACTCAGCCTGTGACCGGTTCAAGGTAACCCCGAACTGAGAGCTCACTCCTCGGCTCTGTCTCTTTAACCGGCTTCCCCACTCTAATATCTGCTAACTCTGCGACACTCAGACAACCCCGATCCTTCTGTGACCCTGTGGGACCTGGGGCCACACTGACCCCGTGTGGGCTTCACCCCGGTTTAGCCTCTGGAGCGATGTCCCTCCGTGGAGCAGACTTTTAAAAGTCCCGATTTAGTGCTCCGTTGCTCCGCCGCTTGCCGGGAGCTGGCCCCTCCCCCCGCGATCTATCTGCCAGTTGCTTTGGATTCACCTACCTTTGGATTCGTCCTGCCTTTCAGAAAGTGGTCAATTTTCTGTTTCTAGAATTGCTGTTCTTCTTCTCTTTGATCTCCCATTGGATTTGTAGGTGTTTGCAATGGTTTGATAAGCTATCTAGCTGATCTCTTGCTACCTGATAGTCTCAGCTGCTACTTCTCTGCCATCTTGACTCCTCCCCCAAGAAATGAGTTTGAATTAGGATTTCTTTGATCCCTTAATATTTTTCTTTGGGAGAGGGGCATTTAAATTTTATTTTTAAGTAAAGCAAAATTGACTTAATTCTGGTGTGTGATTTTTTTTTTTAAGATTTTATTTATTTATTTGACAGATCACAGGCAGAGAGGCAGGCAGAGAGAGAGGAGGAAGCAGGCTCCCCACTGAGTGAGGAGCCCGACTCGGGGCTCGATCCCAGGACCTGGGACCATGACCTGAGCCGAAGGCAGACGCCTAACCCACTGAGCCACCCAGGTGCCCCTGGTGTGTGATTTTATGAATTTTAACACACATGTAGACTCGCAACAACCACCACAAGCAAGATACAGATTATTTCCATCACCCAAAAAAATCCCCGATCCATCTTTTTATGGGTGACATTCCCCAACCATCCATAAAGCCTGGAAATCATGAATCTGTTCTCTATCATTGCATTGGTTTCCCCCCACCTCTAGGTATGTCATGTACTAGAAATCATACAACAAACAGCCTTTTGTAACAGACTTATTTTATTTACTGTATAATCTGTATCTTGCTTGTGGTGGTTGTTGTGAGTCTACATGTGTGTTAAAATTCATAAAATCACACACCAGGGGCACCTGGGTGGCTTTGTCCAAGTTGCTGCATATATCAGCTGTTCATTCTTTTTACTGCTAAGTAGTTTTCCATTGTATGCAAGTCTCACAGTTTGTTTTTCCTTTCACCTATTAAAGAACAGTTGGGGTTGTTTCTAGTTTTTGACTATTCTAAATAAAGCTGCTATAAGCATTTGTATACAAATTATAGTGTGAACGTTAAGTTTTCCTTTTTGTAGGATAAATACCCAGAAGTTGAAGTTCTGGTTTGTATGGTAAGTGTATGTTTAACTTTATAAGAAACTGCCTAACTGTTCTCCGGAGGAACTATAAAATTTCCTGCTCCCACCAGCAGTGTATGAGAATTTCAGTTGGAATTCTCAGTATTTTTTAATGTTAACCATTCTAATGGGTAGTGCTATGACATGATTGTTTTAATGTACAGTTCCCTTGGATTTAATTCTTTATTCTCTGGTTTTAATTTTATTTTCATTTTATGAGAAGACCAATCCCCCAGGGGCTTATAATTTGTTGGTAGTCAAACATGAAAAAATAATAATGCTTCAAAGTAGAGAAAAATACTTAAAAATATTTATAACTTATAATAAAGGAATTAGAAAAGTCCATACAAATGAAGGTAGCATTTGAATTGACCTATGGGAGAATACAGCCATCCCTAGTCCCTGTAAATCATATCACAAGACACTTATGCAATGGACTCCCTTGATGGGGAAGGAAGCTCTAAGGTCTAAGACTGGCAAATGATAGCCTGCCCTTAGTAGCCTCTTCCCTATAAAGTTATGTAATATGAGAAAGTAGGTTTAATTTTTTTTACTGTGTAACTGTCTACCAAATGTAGCATACTTTACATAAGAAGACAGTGCTCTGTTGAAGACCATATGCTTTGGAATTATGCGTTCACATGTTTGAAACCCCAGCTTCTTTACTCATTTACTAAGGCACCTTAGACAAGTATTATGGGTTGAATTGTGACCACCTAAAACTTGCATATTAAAGTCCTAACCCCCTACCTCAGAATGTGGCTTTATAGGAGATAGTATATTTACAGAGGTAATGAAGTTAAAATGAAGTCATTAGCATTGGTCCTGATCCATTATGACTGGTGTCTTCATAGGAAGAAGAAAGTGGGAGACAGATATGGATAGAGAAATAGAATGTGAGGACACAGAGAGAAGATCATCATCTATAATCCAAGGAGCGAGACATCCAGAGCAGATATGTCCTGACAGCCCTCAGAAGGAACCTACCCTGCCAACACCTTGATTTTGGACTTCTAGCCTCCAGGACTGAGACAAGAAATTTCTGTTATTTAATTCACCCAGTTTGTGGTACTAGGTTATAGCAGCCCTAACAAACTAATACAGCAAATTACTAACCTTTCCAAACGGGCAGTTTTATCATCTATAAAAAGGGAATAGTGACTTAGTTCACTGGTTTGCCAAGAGTAATGAAACAAAAAATGTATAAGAAATTATGTCTGCAAAAAAAGGGTATTCGTTTAGCCCTCAGTAGGGCTGGAGAATGTCCCTGGAGAATGCAGTGTGCTTTCCTGGACTTGAAATCTCCAGTGTTTGTGTCTTTGCCTGAGGGCTCTTCCTTCCTCTGCCCACCACCCTCTAAACTACAGCGGTGGAAAGCCACATTGCCCAAACAGCAGAATAAAAGTGAAGAGGGGGTGGGCACTTTTCCAGTCTGTTCTACAGTTTCACATGTGTGATTTTTTCAGAGGACATGCTCATCCCAGCCTTCTCCAACACGAGAGAAAAAGGGAAATATGAACACAAGTTCTCTACTTGCCAGAGTGTCACTCTGTCTAATTGTGTCTTTAGAAAAGAGAAAAAGCCAATACCAAGCCATGTAAACAAGGGGCAATATAATAGGTTTGACCTTCTCTGTCCTTTATACCAATTGTTTCAATTCTTAGAAATTCAGAGTTTCTTTGAGAATGCAATTAAAATAGCCTCTTCCAAGAATATAAAATCTTGCAGGTCTCCATTGTTGTTTGTATTCAAAAAAGTATTGGCCAGACTTGCCAGATTTTCAGAACTGCCAAGTAGAAGAAAAAAGTTTTCAAATAAAGATTAAAGTTTAGAATGAAAAACAGACGATTTGATCTCCTCACCTCTCTCTTTCATTTGTTACTTGAAAGCCCAATGTAATCCCTTTTTTATAGTAGATTCTTGGTTTACAGAGGACTTTCAGATGCTATTAAGAGTCAGAGGTTAAAAAGAAGTCTTAAATCATTAGACATACAAGCCTAGATTTCTGGGGTTGAACAAATGTACAAATGTTTACATGCTGGTCCAGGTCTGAATGATTACATAGCCTCTAGGCTATGTAATATTTTTAAATATTTCAAGGAGAGTAAATGAAAGTGAAAATCAGTGTGAGCATTTTTTTCCCATCAAACTATTTGAAATATAAATATTTGAAAATAAATATTTCAATCTCTTTTATTTTGTGTTTTAGAAATGGAATTGTATTAATATTTAGTAAACTTTTTTAAAGTTTTTTAATTTATTTATTTGTCAGAGAGAGAGCGAGAGAGCGAGCACAGGCAGACAGAGTGGCAGGCAGAGGCAGAGGGAGAAGCAGACTCGATCTCAGGACTCTGGGATCATGACCTGAGCCGAAGGCAGCGGCTTAACCGACTGAGCCACCTAGGTGTCCCTTTAGTTAACATTTTTTGTGTACAAGTTATTACTTCTAAAATATATATAGAAAAAAGTGTGGAGGTGAAAATATTTATTAAAAAAAGAAATTTTTTCATGAAAGTATATGGGTCTTTGTAAAGAAAGAAAGACATGCATTTTAACTTTTGCAACTTTTAGTGTATCTACCAGTAAATTTAAAATCATTGAAATAGCTCACTGTGTTAGAACTTCGTTCCAACCTATGATTTGCTCTCTCACCTTCTCCCAGGTGTCACTCATGTGTTACCTTTTAGGGAGGCCTTCCCTGACCATCATGGTTGAAATTGGTACCTCCACACAGCTCCATCATTAGACTGTAATAGTATTAATTACCTGAATAAAATATCATCATCCTTCCTACAGAGATTATTTTAGATAGATATTATACCAGTAAATAGCTATGATAATGAATTTGTAGCCATATTACTCAAAACCATTATTTTAAAAACATTTATTTAGGAAGCCTAACACATATTGAGACGCATTTATATTATATTATATTATATTATATATTATAATTGATACTATAATTGATACAATAAATTGATACTGTAAGAGAAATATATATTATATATATATAGAAATAAATATAATATATATTTCTCTTACAGTATCAATTATAGATGGAATCTATTCCTAAAGACATGGGCAAAAATGAACCCCTGAGTCTTATGTGGTTGTTGGATTTTTGTTTCAAATCAGAGATTGTACCATTAACAACCCTCAAAATTTTGTCTACAGTACCTCAAGGGCTGAAGCGACTCTCTCATAATTTTTTTCTGTAATAACATCTCATATTTTGACTAATAACTTTATCTATAAGTTGATTCAGCAAGATAACTGATATGAACTGGAGTTCACATAAAGGTAGGAAAAGTAATTTTCAATTTAGTCTTGTTTCCTCAGGGTGAGATCTACAATTGCTTAGCAACAGGAAAGTTTTCCTAGACTCAAAGATCAGAGATCCTCTCTTTTTTAAGATTCAAAAGATGATAGTACTGGCCAACTGAAAAAAACAACAACAACGTGTATTTTATGTTAAAACGAAAGACAAATGTGTGAGGTATTTGAAGGCTTTTACATTTTAACATTTCCTAACTAACTGAGCTTTCTTTTTTTTTTTTTTAAAGATTTTATTTGTTTATTTGACAAAGAAAGACATAGCAAGAGAGGGAACACAAGCAGGCAGAGTGGGACAGGGAGAAAGCAGACTTCCTGCCGACCAGGGAGCCAGGCAGGGAGCCCGATGGAGGGCTCCATCCCAGGACCCCAGGATCACGACCTGAGCCCAAGGCAGATGCTGATCGACTGAGCCACTCAGGCACCCTGAGCTTTCTTTCTCTGTGAAACAATGGTATAAGCACACCGTAAACAAATAGACAAAGAAACAGTTGTGTTCTGGTTGTGTTTAAACCTGGGATTCGGTCTCCACCGTCTGTCAGGCTGGAAATTGACAAGCATTACTCTTATCCTCACATTGAGTTTTAGTAACTTAGTAAAATAATTTAGAGGACATATTTGCATAGAAACTTATACTCTGCTAAAGTTACAAAAACAGTTTCATAGACACACAAACAATTAACTGGATCACAAACTATATCTAGCTTTGTGATATCATGTCAACACAAAATAGCAAACTCTTGTAACCCGAGTATGTTGGTAAGCATTTTAGCTTTTGAGATGTCTTTGTCAGAAAGTGTTTAATGTGTGAAGTGAGCACAGACTATGAAGTCAGACCTTAGTTCGAATTTTGACTCTGTTACCTTTTAGCTAGCTACCTGACTTCGGCAAGTGTCTGTGCATTGGACCTCAGTTTCCATATCTTTAAAATGGAAATCATAATAGCTATACTGCAAAGTAACTTGATTAAAAACTGAAATATATTTAGTATAGCTCTAGGCCTACTTTTAGGACCCGATAATTAAGAGCTCTCATTATAGCAGAAAAAGACTTGTATCAGTGTTTCAGTATAAGTAGTAGCATTACATGGATCTGCTCTTCATCAGCAAATGACTCCATCTGTAGGCTTTCATGACATTCCGCTTGGAGCTTTTGTAAGGCCTGGCCCAGGTGTCCCTTTAACTTGCAGAGACAGAGGTTTTCACAGACACAACGAATTCAGGATTGGGCCTGTCTTAGCCATGTTGCCCATATTAGTGGAAGGTAGGGAGAAGTCAGCAGCTGACCAACCTGCCACCACCATCACCAAGAACAAAACAAAACAATAAACAGCCCTTTAAGCTTCTCTTACTTTCTGGATTGTTCTTTTTAATCTTATCTAAATTCCTCTTTCTTTACCTATTTTCTTAGTGCTGCTGTTCCTATGCTTTTCTACCATCTTTTTCCATCTTCCCGCACTTTCCTCGTCTCTGCTCTCAACTCGGCTTCTCTCGTGTTTCTTGGTTCAGTCCGTCAGCACTCATTCAGTCAGTGAAGCCTCTGACTCTTGATTTCAGCTCTGGTCATGCGATCAAGCCCCACCTGGGGCTCCGTGCTGGGTGTGGAGCCTGTTTATCCCTCTCCCGCTGCTCCTCCTTCTACTCACTCTCTCTCTCACTCTCGAAAATGAATAAATAAGATCTTCTAAAAAAAGAGAGAGAAAAAGAAAAACACTATTTTTAAATGTGAAATGAATCTTTCACATTATGAAATTCTTGTTTCACCCTTCTGTGAAGGAAAACAGGACACATTCATCAATTATTTGTATTACAATTTTTAAAAATCTCTAATTATACAATACAATAATTATACATGTAGTCCCAGATTATGTGTGAGAGTGATTTTTAAGAAATATAAAATAAGGGTAGAAATATCCTTTTATAAGATTACAACAAAGTTCTTCTTTTGCAATTTAAAATGTGAGGATCCCATTTCTCATGTTTATCACAGGTGGCTATGCAGCAGTCAGACCGCCTTTGTTTCCTCTTTTCCTTATTGCTCTGTTATACATGTCAGCTTCTAGGATGATTGAGCATCTTAGCCTATTAGAGTCAGGATGGGTTTGGAAGTGTGAGTTGGGAAGAGTGATAAGAGGGCAAACACATGGGAAGGAAAAACAATTTCCTGGCATAATAAAATTTGAAGTAACCCACCAGCAAAGCGAGGCAGGTGTCTCTGAGGTTCTAAATAATGGCACTTTTCTAACACCACATTAGATGTGAAACAGCTCCTTATAGTAACAGTGAAAGATTAATAGGAACAGAAAATAAACATTAAATTGTGTTAAGAATGCTATCTATAGGTTTGTGTGTGTTTGTGCATTTTATATACATATATATGTATATATATAATATGTATTATTTTATATTTTATTATATGTGTTATACATTGTATTACATATTATACATTGTATTACATATTATAGAGTAATATATTTTTATATATTACTCTATAAGATACTCTTGGTCTGATAAGACACTATGCTTTAATCACTATAGGAAGAAACTTTTGATGATCTTCCTATAAGGTAGAAAAGTAATGTGAAGATGCATTTAAATCTTAAAATAAAATCATTCCAAGTTTCATTTGAACCACATTGACTAAGCACAAGCAAATCCTTGGGTGATATATGCCCTTAGGGAAGTCAGTTAACTGGGTAATTAAGGATTTACATCATCCTCAAGTGGGTATCATATTCAGTAATGACCCTTGAATGTGATCTAATGTTTATGGGGAAAACTGAAGAAATTTAGTTCCAAAAGAGACTGGGAAAGCGGCTTCTATTGGGGGAGATTAATAAAAATGGGAGAATCAACCCTCATGCAACGTCATCACAGAGATGGGTCTGTGAAAGATGGAATTGAGTGCTGGGCTTAGAGGTTCACCTAAAATAAGTTTAAAAAAATGAAACTCATTCTAAGTTCTCAAAAATATCTACTGGACCATCATGTCATGATTTAGTTTTCTGCCTTCAGTTTTACCCTAAGTTCACTGAACTGTAATTTACACAAATGAAATCCACCCATGTTAAAAGCACAGTTTGATGAGTTTTGTTCATCTTGTATCACTGAATAACGACAACAACAATCAAAATATAGATCATCTTTCAAAAAGTTCCTTTAAGTTGCTGTCCTTTATAAGTGAGCAAACTGAAATGTACAGAAATTAACCATCTGGCCCTGGGTTTCAAAACAAACTTGCGGCAAAGTCTGTCTTAACACTTTTTAATTCACGAAGCTCACTGGAGAGTCGGCTATGCTCCAGTCACCAAGGCTAAAATAAAAGACAGAAAGAAATGGCCTGGAGAAAGTAAAAGAGAGAGATGCCATCCCTAACCTCAAGGAGAAGCAGAAAAGCAAGGGGATTTGACAACTGGTCAAAATATAAATCAAAGGAAATGTCAGAACAGGGAATGCAAAAGGGCACAGAAAAAGAGGCATATGGCATCCTGAAGAAGAGGAGGAAACCAGAGGAGTCTTCAGTCATAAAGTGATCACTGAGTTTAGGTTTGATCCTCAAATTAGTGAGGAAGCACTTTGGGGAGGATTTTAGTCATTGATGTATTTATTCATTCTTCAAGTAATATTTACTTCAATCTCAGTACGTATCAAGCACCATGATAGGATCTGAGGATTCAAGGGTTTCTTATGATTAGAAATAGTGATGGTGTGAGGATTGAAGGATTTAAGACTCCCCAAAACATGTACTGATAAAAAGCATAAGGAAGTATTAAAATATAAAATAAGGAAGAGCATGGTTTGATGGTGCAGGAAGACTTCCTCAAAGAAGTAGCATTTAAATTGTGTAAGATTTAGTAGAACAAAAGGAGGGAAGAAATATCCCAAGCAAAAGGAAAGGGCATTGAAAGGAATGTGTAGCTAGGGAAAAAAAAAAAAAAGCCTGCATGGGATACAGTGATCAAAAAGAGAGCGAGACTGGAAGAAAATGGTTAGAAAGACTGGGTTTTCCACTCCTCCTCCAAGATCCTGTTTAGTGCTTCTCATACTTCAGCATCAATTCTGATTCAGTAAGTATGGAATAGAGCCCGAGAATATGCATTTCTAATAAGGTCACAGGTGATGAAGATGTGCAATACTGCCCTTCTTTATACAACACTTTACAATAACCCTGCTAAAAGCCATCTTAAACATTTGCAAATGAGAGTTATTAAAAGAATTAAACAAAATCATATTGTGGTTTTTAAAGATCACTCTGTTAACTATAGGAAAAAAACTGAGGGTTGCCAGAGGGGAGGTAGATGAGGGGATGGGGTAACTGGGTGAAGGACAGTAAGGAGGACATGTGATGGAATGAGAACAGGGTGTTATATGCAATTGATGAATCACTAAATTCTATCTCTGAAACTAATAATACACCATGTGTTGCTTAAATAGAATTTAAATAAAAAATTTAAAAATATAAAATAAAAGATTTCTCTGACTGCAGTATACTAATTTTCTTTTAAAGCAGAAAGAAACCAAGTACTTAAAATATAAGATAAAGTATCCCTTTTATGGAACCTAAACAAAGAAATTTAAGTAAACCTAAATAAAAGTGCCAACAATGTAAATTAGACTATCATGGATCTTTAGATCTTCCATGATGTACAGGAGAGTTTGCATCTTTGCAAAAGTGATCATGACATTTGGATTTTGTAAAAGAGACCAAGTAAATGGTGAATTATTTCTATAAAAATTTTTTTGAATGAGCAACCATATGTTTTTAATTATATGCAAATATGTGTATATGGACCATTTTAAAATTAAGGGCCTCAAATTTATCTCTATTGATTAAAAATTATTAGGGGGAAGCAATAACTGAGATTATTGCCAAGATTGCTTATATTTTCTGATACAAAGAATGGTTAATGCATTTAACATGTAAAGAGCTTTAACAAATGAATAAGAATACAAAGACAAAGTGCTCACTTCAGCACTTCAGCTCACTTCACATATACTAAAATTAGAGAGATACAGAGATGCTTAGCAAGGCTCCTGTGTAAGGATGACGACACAAATTTGTCAAATTTGTGAAGCATTCTATATTTTTTCTAGAAAGTTAAAAAAAATACAAAGATGAAAATCTTGGGAGGAAAGTACAAAGGATTTGAATGGATTACAGAAAAAACAAGGCAAATACCTTATTTATTCTATTAAGTTCATGAACACATATCTGATATAAATAAGAGTAGAATAGGTATGGAAGTCGTTATCTCATTCAATTTCATCAAACTTGTGAAGATTAAAATTATTGATACTAGCTAGTGTTGTAAATAGTGTGATAAAATAGGTATTTTACATAGCTCATGGTATTCTGACACATTATCTTTTTGAAAGGATGGTTTGAGAATATCTACCATAATTGTTAACGCATACATTGCTTAATCTCCAATTTTACTTCTAGGAAATCATTCACAGACACTTTCATTGCAGTACACAAAGAATTATCCTTAAGTTCATTTAATATACTTTATGTATAACAAAAAATTAAAGATAATATGAAAGTCAATAGGAAATTGGTTAAATAAATATGGCATATCCATTCAATAATATGCAGCTTAAAAATGATAGAGATTATATATACCAATATGGAATAGTAATAATAGCTAACATTACTGAGCACATAGTTAGAAAGTTTGCAACTATCTGAGGATAATTACCATTATCATTCTACTTGAATATTGTGTAAACTGAGACACAGGTTGAAAAACCTAATTAAAATTGCAAAGCAGAAACTCAATTTTGGCCCAGGCTATTAGTCTCTAATGAACTGTCCAGAACATGGTAAAGTCCCTTATATATACCCATATATGCATATACATACCTACGCACACGTATAAGCTCCTAATTTTGTTTAAAATATGTAAGGACATATTTTTGTATGTACCTAAATCTCTGAAGGGATAAACAGTAAATAAGTATCTTACAGTGCTTATCCCAGGAAAATAGGATCATTGGTTATAGGACACTCATTTCTTATTTTCTGCCTTCTGTGGTTTCTTTATCTGATTACTACTGTGTGTTGCTTCTGTTTCTAAAAATACAAACCTAGGCAAAAGGTAAAAGTTTTTTTGTTTGTTTGTTTGTTATATCTAGTAGAGTTATATATCAAATGGAGTTTGGAAAACCTCTTATAGGAAATAACTTTTTTTAAACAAATAAACTTTTTAAAAAATGTGCATTCTTGTAGGTCTTTTAAAAGAATCAGGACATGGTTGATCTATTTTGGTTGTCACAGTATACATACTGACTGCCACTGCTGACCTGTATTTGCAGTAGTCTGCACTGATTTTTTAAATTTTTTTTCAAGATCTTATTTATTAGAGAGAGGAAGAGAGTCCACCAAGCAGGGAGCTCCATGTGGGATTCGATTTCAGAACCTGAGATTAGGACCTGAGCCAAAGTTCAGATAGTTAACCTACTGAGCTACCCAGACGCCCCTGCACTGAGTGTTAACATGTTAAGACAAATGAAGGGACAGGCAGGGTGGTTTATTCAGTCCGTGTCGACCTGGACACACTACCTGCTATCATGGCAACACGAGGGAATTTCTATTGCTTGCTGCCCAATTTAAGTTATTATAACTAATTTTCTATTTTACAAATGACATGAATTTAAGATTATGTTTACTCGGAACTTACCTACAAAATAGACCACTGCAGAGCAAATGGGATTATAAAATTTAGAAAACAATCACTGAGTTTTGACTTACAGTCTTTATAGCTATTTTTCTTAAAGCCATCTTTATGAGTTTTTTATATGGAAAAAATCCCCACAAAGATTTACCCAATATATGTCAAATGTTTTTATGTATATTAAAAATTTGATTCTTTACAAAAAAGTTGCATGGTACAAATTATTCCCCATAAAGCCTCTGTCCCAATTTACCACCTAATGGGGAATGTTCATTCAGAGATTTAATCACTTCTTCAAGGCCACATTCAATAAGAAACAGTGGTAGTGTTTATATGAAGGTCTATTTTGTTGCCCACTAAAGCTTTATAATATATGTTTCTCCACTGACTTATTATTATTCTCATTTTTATACAATTCAGCTTAATTTGCTTTATTTAAAATATGGCTACTAGTTCAAAAATATACTAAAACACTTTCTTTTCATATTTTAATGGGCTAATTCATGGGAAAGTTGAAAATTAATAGTACTTAAGGGCCAAATTAACTTTTTTGGATAATTTTCTTGTATGACATATTTTAGTGTCTGGTTTTTAATGTTACCATTAAAATCATATTTCTCGTCATAATTTTCCATTACAATCATATAAAATAATTATATACATTTGGTGCTAATGGGTTATCTTATTTTTCTGTAGCTGTACAACCTGAAATCCCCTACCATGAGTAATATTTAGTTCTACTTTAAAGTATGACTTTTAACATAAAAATGTGTAGATATTTTCATTTTGCATTTAAACATAAATACAAGATTCCTTTTGGGAACAAACTATTAACCTACTTATAATGTTTCACAGCATACAAGTTAGTGTACACATTTAAATTTGAGTCTATTATTTATAATTAAATGTTTTTCTATTAGAAGTTACTTTTAAAATTGTATCTTCAATTTTCATATTTAAATAGATATTTTCATTGAGGAATTGATTCATGTAATCTTACTGCTTTTGAAGTATCTAATTAATTATTTTAAATATTTCATTTCCTAGATTAAGTTCTAAACAAATATGTTCTAAACAAATATGGTCAAATATGTATGCTACTTGAGTTCACTGTAGCCTTTTAGTATCAGTAATGACTATGTCTGTTTACACAAACAGCATCTCTGAGGAGTGAAGTTCTTTGTTCTGGTTGAGACTAGGTCTGCTTACTGGCAAAGCCAGTACCTTCTTGCCCTATTATTGACCTCGACTTTGACCTGGCTGGACCACCCTCACAGGAATGGAGGGTAATAAAGTCTTCTGGCTGACTCAAGCCTGAGTTTAAGCTAAGCAGATATAATCAATCACCTAAAATTAAGTGATGTGGTTTTGTGATGTAGACATTTACTGGGGACTGAACTGAGATCACCAAACACCATTCATTTAAGTCTTCAGGGCTGTTTCAGAGTGGGATCAAGGGTATTTTAACTAGTACTTCAGGAACTATTTACCAGATTCAGAGTGCAGAGATATGATCTTATGGCAAGAAAGAAAGAAGGAAAGGAAGAAGGAAAAAAAGGAAGGAAAGGAAGGAAGGAAAGAAAGGAAAAGTAAAAGAAAAGAGAAGTTCAAGTAATAAGGATAGACATTATGAACAAGGAGTTAAACAGAAGAACTAAAAACTCCTTCAGGAAATATTACCCTTCTTAATTCATCTCAAACTTTGGATCAAACTCAGTAACAGCTCACATTTCTCAATTGATAAGCAGTATGTCTTTGCTAGCCAAAATACTTTGTTTTGTAAAATTAATTTTGGAATATTAGACAATAATCATGCCGTGTTTAGATCTACTTTTCAGGATGTTATTTCAAAAGTCTTGCCTCTTCTCCGCTCTGCCCCCATCTTTCTGAAGATCAAGATTCTCTTGGACTGTTTTAAATGACCCTAAATTCCAATCCCACTCTGACCTTTCCCTTTTTAACTTTATCCCTGGAATCCACACATTTTTTTTTAAAGAAAAAAAAAGAAAAGAAAAGAAAGACAGATAGAATTCCCTTAACCAGGCAAAGCGTGAAGCTACATGAAGCACTCCAATCCATCCAGCAGGAATCAAGAGTTGTTTTTTGTGTACTGAGGTTTGGAACATCCCATCAGATGGTTGTCACCGATGAATGTGTAGTGTGGCTTAGAGAAGAGAATTGAAACAACATTAACCTGTTTCTCTCTGACCAAATTCCACATGCTTCACTAGCACATGGGTTAGCTGGAGACCACATGTTAAGATATTTTAGAACCTAATGTGTATACTTGTTACTGGGATTGCATGTCCTTTTGTCTAAACTAGATTGTGAGAGTCTTTAGAGAGTATATCTTAGATGCTTTATAACACTTCCCACAAAACCTATAGTACTGGCATATACCATGTAGTAATCACTTGGTATTTATGAATGAGTTGATGAAGTTTATTCATTTTAGACTATTACTCTCAATATCCTAAATAAAGTCTGAGTTCCTATCTATGCTCTTTGGGAATCCTTTTAAAGCTACATGACATGGCGGATGTTTAAATCAAATACTATGCCATCTTGAAGGGAATAAATAATTTCTGGATGCTAGTGATAGAAAATCAGGATAGATTTCTCTAGGTAACACCCTTGAATGGTGTATACTAGACAATACAAATCCCGATTCAGTAAAATCAGGAATTGAAAGTGGCAGAAGTAATTGTCTCTTGGTTACAAATTGGTCAGAATTTTTAAGTGAGCCTTATCATATCACTTCATGAAAAATATTATTTCTCTAAGAAGCCTCCCAGCACGTTGCTTCCCAAGGTTGGTGGATTTTATGGAGTGCTTTCCTCTGGAGGCCAAGCAAAATCATCTCAGCTACCTGCTCATGAAGTCTCAGAATTAAATACAGCTGTAAACAACCTCTCCCAAACCATGAGACTTGCCTTTGCGTGTCACTTTCAAGCACCCAACTGGGGTACACCATTCGGTTATGCTCCCATGGGGAGGATAACTCTTGCCTTAAATGATCCTTCCCTTCCACTCTTCTAGTTCACTTTCCACACTGTCCCTCCCCAAAGGAGATTAGGTTCTCAGCTAAATAAATAAGTAAATAAATAAGATTTTCCTTCACATAGAGATTGAAGATTGGTTTATACTTTTTAGGGTTCCTGTAATCAAATCGAGGAGGTTATCAATATGATTAGAGTATTTAAAGGAGGATTTTTTTTTCAGCAAATGGACTTTTCCCAGAGCCCTTTTGCTATTCTAGATCAGTGTCTTCTTCTCTTCTCTCTATTGCCATAGAATGAACAATTATTTTAATGAGTCTACTGAAAAGCGGTCAACTACTTATGGTAGAGATCATTTTATTCAGATTTGGCCTGTTGAAAGAAAAATATTTCAAGTACTTATTGATTTATCATTTCTGTTCATCAGCAAATCCATTTTATATGTTTTATTATGTATTTAGACTCATTTTTTTAAATAATATTTGATCTTTAGGATATATATATATGTATACATAAATACATATATATTCATGATATAATTTAATATAAACTGAAAATGCTGAATAAAATCAGAAGATCCTAACTAACTTTGTGACTTTGACATGTTAAATGAACTCTGGGCTTCAGTAATCTAATTTAAAAAAGTATTTTAAGGGTAAAGCTAAGTCATCTCAAAAGTCCTTTCAAAGCTTCTCATTTCCTTGATCTAAATGAGATTCATAAAATGGGACCATGGTGGTGAAATATAAAGTATAGGCTACAGTAATTTCAGTTTTATCTTGGCTGCTTTATCATATCCTGCTGTTAATTCCCCCTTGATTTATAGGAGTTAGGCTGAGCAAAACTTTGAAAAATACACAAACCCTTCCTGTAAATGTTAACATTTGTAGTGATGAAATAAATATACCTACATATTAAATGTGATGATTTTTCTTCCACACAACTATTGAGTCCATTTTTTTTCTCTTCTGGTTTTTCCTCTTTAATATTTAAATAGTATGTGTCGCTTTCAAGAGCATACACAGCTAAATCAGTGTCATTTCTGGAAAATGATACAATATAAATTTTCCCTGACTTTGTAATTGAAAATAATTTTTATTAAAATCCCTCAGCAGTTTCATTTATATATATATATATATATATATATATACACACACACACACATAATCCATATGCATATCTTCATGATTTGGAAGTTACTGAAATGCCATTAAGGGATAAACAATTCTACTTTCTAAATATTAATACAGAAATACTATCTAATGTAATCTAGACTAAAACAGCAGATATTAAAGGAATTGAGATACTTTCTAATAGTCCTAATAAAACAAAGTTATCAAACTATGTTTACCACTTAGTATTAGGTTTGTAAAACATTATAAAAAGTATGGATTTCCTCTACTTGATGTTCTTACTCCTGTTTTCTTTTTTTTTTTAAGATTTTATTTATTTATTTGACAGACAGAGATCACAAATAGGCAGAGAGGCAGGCAGAGAGGGAGAGAGGAGGAAGCAGGCTTGCCACCGAGCAGAGAGCCCGATGCAGGGCTCGATCCCAGGACCCTGAAATCATGACCCGAGCTGAAGGCATAGGCTTTAAACCACTGAGCCAGCCAGGCACCCCTTACTCCTGTTTTCAACAAAGCAATTCTCAGAATGGCACTTAAGTTTTGAATTATTATTACTCTTTTCAAAAAACCCCTTCAGAAATAATTAAAAAACAAATAAAGTATGCTTATGAAAATTGAGAAATATCTTCATGCATTTGCACATGCATTCGCTATTTACTGAATACCTACTAAGTGCCAGACAGTGGTCAAGGTACTGAGAATCTAGCAGCTGGCTGAACATACGGAGTCAGTTCTCATGGAGTCTACATTTAGGGAAAGGGAGAAAACATATACAACTCTGTGAATAGGATCTTTGACAGTTGAATATAAAAATATGCTATTAGGATGAAATCATTCGGCCAAAATTATTGGCAATTTCTTCACAAATGAGGCAAATGCCGTAGAGATTGCCTTTATATTTGCTCAAAAATGACTTGATATTTACTGTTTCAACACGTAGAAGACAAATTTTATTTTATTTTTTTAAAGATTTTATTTATTTATTTGAGAGAGAGGGAAGGTGCATGAGCAGAGGGAGGAGCAGAGGGAGAGGGACAAGCAGACTGTGCTGAATCCCATAATTCTTGGCATAACACTTTTCTGGAGATGATGGGGAAAAAGTCCCTAAGGAGTTTTATGGAGAAATAAATGAATATACTGAATTTTGAGAAAATCCTGCAGTTAAGTCTGATTCAGAAATAATTGTATTCTATCACCCCCTTTGAAATAAAGATGAGACTTCTATACTTCTCAGGATGGATTTGAAATTATTTCATTAAAGCCCTTAAAGTGTCCTTAAAATTGCTACATTGATCTAACTACAGCATTATTATAAACTAAAACCTGCCACTTTCATTAGTCTTTTAAGCTTGAAGTGAAACTCCATTTTACTATTGAAATAAAATATTTTCATTTTTCTCTTAATTTCTGCTGTCTGTTTTGCCACACCTGCACATTGTTAGACTGCTTGTAGGAGGTTAAGATACAGGGGCGCCTGGGTGGCTCAGCTGGTTGAGCATCCAACTCTTGATTTCAGCTCAGGTCATGATCTCAGGGTCCTGGGATCGAGCCCCATGCGGGCTCCCTGCTCAGCAGGGAGTCTGCTTGTCTCTCTTTTCCTCTGCTCCTCTTTGCTCTCAGCATGCTCTCTCTCTCATAAATAAATAAATCTTTAAGAAAAAAGATACACAATATTTGCTTTAAAAAGCATGAAAGCCAATTAATTTTGTGACTTTTAAGTGCTTTGTCAAGTTTCAGAAACACTGAAAGTGCTTTATGATTGATTAATAAAAGTAACTAGACCTAGTGTTGCCACACACTTTTATTGGTGATCCAATAGTGGCAGGAAGAAACAAAGAATAATTTGTGCATTCAACTGTTGGGAAGGTTTTCCTTTACACTGTGGATACCCAGATGAGTCACTTTTGGTAGTCTTACTCTTGAGATACATAAAACTTTATTGACCATTTTAATGTATGGTTTTGCTATGAGAATAAATGAGTGGGTAAATCATAAAATAAATACTTGGTAAGTGGATTAATCTACTAATCCATTAATATTTTATCTATACTTTTATAGCCTCAGACTGCAGTAAGATGTTCTACAGTTGGAAGGCCATTGTCATATCACCATTCCCTTACAGCATAACCTAGAACACAGGTTTATTGGCTTGCAAAATATACAAAATTGTAAAATGAGTGAACTTATTCATTATTATACACATTGCTTTTCTAGGTTTTTTGTTTTTTTTTTTACTTATTAGGTATAAAAGTCTCTTTCCTCTGTATATTTCATAGGCATGTAATGTGTGTAACAAACTTCTATATATCATTTTCTTAACCTCTCCAAAATTTACCTATCTTCTTTCCCATTCTTTCAAGTTTCTGCTCTCTACCTTATAAGACTGCAGTTATTAAATTACCCAATATAGGTTAAGATGATAGTGTATGATAATGTTGCTATTATTCTAGCTCATGTAATTTTATTGTTTATAATAGGAAAAAATGCAGAATGTATCCTAAAATAAAGGAATGACTCAAATACTGAAGAGCATAAGTAAGTCAGGAAAAGACTTTTAGATGTTTGAAAATCTAAAACAAATATTGTTATTTAAAAACAAAAGGCTAATAATATTTCTGACAATATTAGAAACACACTAGGGAAACACACTAGGCACGGCAGATGGGTTGATTCTTTCTAGTGGGCTGTCCTTTCAGAAGTGGTAAAGTCACAGGCAACAATGTTTTTACTACTGGGAAAAGAGAAAATAATGAACTAAAGTATTGAACTTAAACTGTTAGAAAAAGAACAAAGGAATTCTAAAGAAAAAAGGCATATCTACAAAAAAAGAGTGGAAAAGTGGGGAGGGGGATTTCTAGCAGAATAAATGAATATAAACTTAAACCGATAAATACGTAGAATGATAGGCAAGTAACATAAAAATATCTGAAATATCTATAGATACAAATTTACACATATAGAATTAGAGAAACCTGTAACTAACTTAAATTTTAAAATAAATTAGAAATGAGAGAAAATGTAATATTTATAATGCAGTGATAAATATTAGAAATACCTAGTCTTGGAAAATATATGCTGATAAATTTTAAAACTTCAATAACTGTGGACCACATCTTCCTTATCCATTCATCTGTCGAAGGGCACCTTGGCTTCTTCCACAGTCTGGCTATTGTGGACATTGCTGCTATGAACATTGGAGTGCATATGGCCCTTCTTTTCACTACATCTGTATCTTTTTTTTTTTTTTTACATCTGTATCTTTGAGATAAATACCCAGTAGTGCAATTGCTGTGTCATAGGGTAGCTCTATTTTTAACTTTTTGAGGAAACTCCACACTGCTTTCCAAAGTGGCCGGGGCATACAATGGAATATAACTCAGCCGTCATAAAGGATGAATACCCAACATTTGCATAAAGATGGATGGAACTGGAAGGGATTATGCTAAACACAATAAGTCAAACAGAGAAAGACAATTATCATATGGTTTCACTTATTTGTGGAACATAAGGAATAACATGGAGAAGGAAGGGGAAAATGAGGGGAGCAAATCAGAGAGGGAGATGAACCATGAGAGACTATGGACTCCGGGAATCAAACTAAGGGTTTTACAGGGGAGGGGAATGGGGAATGGATGAACCTAGTGATGGGTATTAAGGAGGGCACGTATTGCATGGAGCATATGTAAACAATGAATCATGGAACACTATGTCAAAAACTAATGATGTACTAATGTATGGTGACTAACATAATAAAAAAAATTAAAAACTTTATTAAAAAACTTCAGTAACTGTATAAAAATAAATGCATTCCATTGTTGCCATAGATAGAACAATTGGAAAAATGAATCTGCAATTATTTCTAAATGGTGCCACTTGTGAAGTGAAGTGAAAAAAAAAAACAAACCACAAATAATTGCAATGCTTAAAAATTTTTCCAGCCAGTAGGAAATGAAGGAAGACTGATTCATTTTACTGAGCAAATATTGCCTGAGCATATAAAGGTTTTAAGATAGCTATATACATATCTAGTATATATCTCTATGTATATGTGCATTTTCATATATACACACACATGCCTACATAGGTACACCTATATGCATATGTGTGTGTTTCTAACTTGAAATTATCATATAGGAAAATAATTAAAATATTACTAATGTTATCTGAATATTTCAAAACATATTTTGCCATAAGTCAGGAAATCCAATTCCAGATTTTTAAGCATGGTTGGCTACTTGGAAATATAGTAATTTTAAAAAACACAATATGTGAGATACTATATTATCCTCTTACAAGATTTCTAAAGGACAACTGATATTAAATTCAATTACCTCTGATCTTTTATGATAGGAAGTATTTTAAATTTACTACTAACATTTTATTTAATAGTAAGTCTTGAGTATAAGTTTATTAACTGTGACCAATGGCTGAATGTTATGGCATCTATGAACTGGCTGTTAAAAATAAAAACTGAAGGGAGAATCCTTTTTTTCTTAAATACACTTCTTGTTTACTTAGAAAATTGTCTTTTAAAAACAATTCATGTCACATTATACAAATAAAGTTTTACTGTTTCCTTTCAAAGAAATATAGGGTGGCATGAGACTCATCGTATATATCATGAAACTGACCACTGTCTCTGCTTTGATATTTAGAATACTTTTCTATTATAAGAATAAAAGAAGATCTAACTGATCAATAATTATCAACCTCTAGTATTTGTTTAAAGTCACCTAACTTAAGTTGGAAAATGTCAAAGACAAGATAAGACTAAATTCTTATGTCCTTAACTTGCATTACTAAACACAAAAGAACCAAAATTCTCAGTGATGCTTTGTAAGGCAAGTAATATTTGGAAATTCAGAAGAAAGAGTGATTAAGTTCTGTCCATGAGAAAGTGTGGATTATTTACGTAGCCAAGAAGACTTTTCTAATGGAGGCTGAAATGGAATTTATTCCATTAAAAGGCTCTTGTCCTAGAGTTTTATTGCAAGGTGGCTTATTCAGTAATTGAGCAAAAGTAGTTCATGATTGAAAAAAATCATTCCATTTCCCCTTGAAATAATCTCTCTGGTTTGCTACTTGAAACAAGGTGGGTTCTATCAGTTATCTAATAGTGCATAAAAACAATCATTCATAACTTAGTGACCTGAAACTTCTAACATTTGTTGCTTGTGCATCTGTAAGATAACTGGGTGGCTGTGCTGATCAGGGCTGTACTAAGCTCATCACAGCTGGGCTTTCTCATGTGTCTACTGTCTGCTGGCAGCTCAGCTAGTACTTGGATAGTCCAAAATGGCCTTACTTACACATGTCTAGAAGCAGTCCAGCTGCTGGCTGGGGTGATAGGCATAACTGGGCCACGTATCCCTCATGCTCCAGCAGGCTAGCCAGAACTCATGCACATAGCTGCAGCAGGGTTTGAAGAGCAAAGGTCCCAATGGACAGATGCTTTTCAAACCTCTGTTTGCTTAGCTAATCCCTTTGGCCAAAACAATTCTCATGGCGAATCCAGATTCAGGGAATGGAAAAATGGATTTGGTTCTTTATGGAAGTGGGGAGAATTATGGATTATTTTAACAATCAGCGATAATACCAAAGAAATACCTCTGTCAAATGGCACCATCTACTTCTAGCATTTCCAACACCTTCCATATTTTGAAGCAGGAAGGTTATGGGATAATTGACTGCAATTCCATTTCTCATCAACAAGTGCTATTCCTCTGTTTGACCAGCTCCCCATTTTCCTTGGTCATATATATGCTAGGTTAACCAAATAAGAATTTCAATTTTTACAATTATTTTATATTAATAGCAGATTATTTTCTTCACAAAAATAAGTATAAAATTACTTTGATTAAGTGTGAAGTGGTTTTTTTTTTTTTTTCAGAACAAAGAAGTCTTTCTTCAATAGGGAGAAATTATTTAGGTTAGCTTACTTTGCAGATATTTTTGAATATAAAAAGGGATATGTTTCAAGACCTTATGACTCTATATGTAACATTATAGACATTACTGATAAACTACAAGTTATTCAGCAAAAGCTTCTTCTCTTGAACTTCCTATGCAGAATAAAGTATTTCTGACATAGGAAAGCTCTACCAATTTATTGGCAAGCAGAAATGTCATATAAGTAGAAACACCACAAAATTTTGAAGTTGACTTCTGCTCAATCTTAAAATTGACTCTTGAATTTTTTTAAAGATTTTATTTATTTATTTGATATATAGAGATCACAAGTAGACAGAGAGGCAGGCAGAGAGAGAGGAATGGAAGCAGGCTCCCTGCTGAGCAGAGAGCCCGATGCAGGGCTCCATCCCAGGACCCTGAGATCATGACCTGAGCCAAAGGCAGAGGCTTAACCCACTGAGCCACCCAGGCACTCCTGAATCTTGAATTTGAATTTTATTTCCTGTGATACATCAGTGTGGTGGAACTTTTCCAATGATTTTGTCACCAACTTGAGGCAAAAAAAAAAAAAAAAAAAAAATTTACCTCAAAGACTCATAGAAATGCAATTGGATAGAAGCAGACATTCTTCATTTTGTGGATTCTATATCTCTTCCTTATTGGAACTTCCCCACCCCTATGAGGCTAGGATTGGGTGATCTGTCTTCTGTAGGACAGGGGTAGGCACTTGTACTCAGGCTTCCCAGTAGGAGCACTACTTCCTCTTGAGCTAATCATCAGTCTAGGGTGGCTATGTGGCTTGGGAATATAGCAAGAGGATATCAGAGCCCAGAGGTCCCGCAAAAGCTAGACATTAACCTTATTTAAATATTGGATTAAGCTATGGGTCCAAGTTCATTCCTTTAAACTGTTTAGCTATGTGGGCTATAAATTAATTTTTAAAAATTTTAAGCTACACTGAGTTGGATATAACAGTTTTTAAGTAAAACCATTGTTTTCCTGAATAAGAGTTCTCAGCACTTGTTGCCATCAAATAACAAAGATTAAATAAAATTATTATTTTCATAACAAAGAACTTATAAAATTTTAAAATTTAGTCACCAAAAACTTGTTTCAGAACTGACTTTTATTTTTAACAGCAGTAAAAATATTTTAAAATAAAAATCCACGCTCTAAAATACAGGTAGAAAACAGAAGTACATATCTACCAAACCTTTTTTGGCAGATATGACATAGTCCATTTAAAAGAATGGTGAATACATTTGTCATTGCAAAAATGAACACATCTATATGAATTAATCAAGATAAAAAGAAAGATATATACAATACTTATTACAATCCAAATTAGTAGCTAACTTATATAAATAATTACATAAAATATATAATTTAAAAGACATAAAAAATAAAAATTTCTAAGAACTTGGATACCTGAGTGGCTCAGTCAGTTAAGTGTCTGCCTTGGGTTCAGGTCATGAACCCAGCGTCCTGGGATCGAGCCCCGCATTGGGTTCCCTGCTCTGTGGGGATTCTGCTTCTCCTTTTGCCCCTGCTCATGCTCTCCCTCTTTCTCAAATATATTTAAACAAAGATGGTTTTGAAGACCATAAGTAATGGGAATTATATTATGTAATAATAAATAGAAAACTGATGTACAAATGATATGTTGACCATAGTTATAACTAAGTTTCTGTTAATACTCTTATTTAATAAATAACACCAGGAAATTGGTCAGCTCTTTGAATATCCAAAGTAGTTTGAATCCATACCTCATACAATACAACAAAATAAACTGGAGTCACAGATAACTTAAGGGGAAAAAAACAAAGCATAAAATCTGGAAAAATATAACATCCATTGCTTTTAGGATGTAAAAGCACTTGCTGAGCTTGAATGTTAAAACAAAAGGAAACATCATATTGCTCATTACAAATATGGATATTTAAACTTCTGGTCATCAAGTATGAACATGACTAAAATTAATGGCAAGCATAAAAAAGTAAAACATAGTTGAAACATATTAGAGAATACATTAAAATTTTTTTTCAAAAATTTTATTTATTTATTTGACAGAGAGCCAGACAGAGAGAGAGAGAGAGCGTGAGAAAGCACAAGCAACAAGAGCCTCAGAGGGAGAGGGAGAAGCAGGCTCCCTACTGAGCAGGGAGCTTGATGTGGGGCTGTATGCCAGGACTCTGGGATCATGATTTGAGCCAAAAGCAGATGTTTAAAAAAAAAAAAAAAAAAAGCAGATGTTTAACCGACTTAGCCACCCAGGCGCCCCTACAATAAAAATTCTTAAAATAAATGTAACTACAAAAATTGTTATGATACTGAGATTTTACTAGATAACAAAATAATTCCCACACAAAAATAAATGTAACTAATGAGCATATGAAAAATATTCAGCTTGATATTAATGCAAAAATGTGAACTTGAAAATAAATTACTTCCCTCTGTTTATCAGGTCAAGAGAGGCTTAATCAATTATGTGGAATACTGGGAAGGTAGAATCAGGTGGGCAAAAGACGAAAGGTATTAACAACATCACTTTTCTAAAAAGAAATTTGGCAAAATGTATCAAAATGTGTATACTTGTGTATACTTTTCAGTATGGTAATTTTATTTAAAAAATCTGAGCTAAGGTAAAAAAAACTTGAAGGAAAGTTAGGGTTGGCACAATAATGTTTATAACAGTATTTCTCTTGAAACAAAAGATAATGGTCTAACTTCTTGAGGAACCTCCACACTGTTCTCCAGAGTGGCTGCACCAACTTGCATTCCCACCAACAGTGTAGGAGGGTTCCCCTTTCTCCACATCCTCTCCAACACACGTTGTTTCCTGTCTTGCTGATTTTGGCCATTCTAGCTGGTGTGAGGTGGTATCTCAATGTGGTTTTAATTTGAATCTCCCTGATGGCTAG
>PISX010025961.1:0-25304 GCA_004024625.1 Mellivora capensis | reverse complement strand
GCCCCCATTCTTCAGAAATCCAGTTGACAACATATGTGAGTGGGCCCCCATTCTTCAGAAATCCAGTTGACAACATATGTGAGTGGGCCCCCATTCTTCAGAAATCCATGCTTCTATCAGGTTCCCCATCAGGATTGTCTAGGACTCCCAAAGAAAGCTTACTTCCTCCAACAACCACTGCTGGTTCAGAGTGCTAACGGTGGGTCTATACCCCAATATAACTGAATTGTAAGTCTTCTCTCTTCCAATACAATTAGCTCCAAGTGAAAAATCTATAGAAATTTGAAAGAGTCATCTTTTCAAGACCCAAACCTGATTCTCCCTGCCTCTCTTCTCCTTTTTAAAACTATGGTTTGCCATTACTCTAAGGGTAAAGAAAAAATATGTTAAGAGCCTTACAAACTCGGGCGCCTGGGTGGCTCAGTCATTGGACTGAGCCTTCGGCTCAGGTCATGATCCCAGGGTCTGGGGATCGAGTCTCATATGGGGCTCCCTGTTCAGTGGAAAGCCTGCTTCTCCCTCTCCCACTCCCCTGGCTTGTGTTCCTTCTCTCACTGTGTCTTTCTCTGTCAAATAAATAAATAAAATCTTTAAAAAAAAAAAAAAGAGCCCTACGAACTCCTATAGTCTTGCCTGGTACATCCTCCATGTGCCTCTCCAGCCTCAACATATTACAGCCTCTCTTTCCACTCCAGCCACACTGGGTCTTCTCTCAGTCCTTCATATTCTTCATGTTCCCTAGGCTCTTTGCACCTACTCTTTAATTCTCTTCCTACAAAGGTCTTGCCCTGCTGTTTCATTTAGTTAATCCTTACTCATGCTTTTGTTTTCAGTTTGTCATTTTCTCAGAGAAGGGACCTTAAGGCTACCAGACTTGGTAAATTATCCATATTACACATTCACACAGCATCGTGTAGCTTTCTGCTATAGCACTTGATCACACTTGCAAATCTACATTTTAATCATATGACTTGACTAATAAAGAGAAGCTGTGACTATCTCTCCTTCTCCTCCTCCCCCTTCTCATTCCCCTAGCCCTTCATTTTATTTTTTTATTTTTTTAAGATTTTATTTATTTATTTGACATACAGAGATCATAAGTAGGCAGAGAGGCAGGCAGAGAGAGAGAGAGAGGAGGAAGCAGGCTCCCTGTGGAGCAGAGAGCCTGATGTGGGGCTCAATCCCAGGACCCTGGGATCACGACCTGAGCCAAAGGCAGAGGCTTTAACCCACTGAGCCACCCAGGTGCCCCCCAGCCTTCCATTTTCTACTTCTTCTTCTCCTTCATCAATATTTCACTTATAACTAGCACAGTGCCTAATACATATTTCTGGAATGAATAAACACAGTCTATTTCAGACTCCTAGTAGAAGTGAGGGGTCAGAATGACCCCTACAATTGAGAATATCCGCCCATTTCCACATCCTGAGCCCAGGACCCTAACTATCTCTTTATCCCTGAAAAAAGAAAAGGTCTCCCCACCATGCCAACCAGGCCTGCTTGGTGGAGATGTCCAAGTATTTGGAAAAAACTCCTGCCTCTATGCACAAATTGTGGCCTGAATTCCAAGGTCCGGAGAAGCTATTATGACCTATCATAGCCCTTTGTCAAAGCACAGACTGTTCAGGCCTAAATAGTATTCTGAATAAAATCACACTAAGACCCAGCTCACTTCACGGTCTTCCTTCTGGGGTTGGTACAGCCTCAGGATCTGCTACAATAAGATTTCCTGATGACAAACAATAATTTTAGCCATAGGACAGCCTAAATCCAAATGTAGGGAAAACAAATTACCTACTTCCAGAGCATCCCAATTCTGCTAATGATAATCTCAATTAATATTACTAAATAGATTAGTTAACATCTCAGAGTCAAGCATTAGCATTTGGACCACTTCTCTAGCCTTACTTGTGAAATTATCTGATATTTACAAGTAGAAATAGATCAATTTCATAAAAAGGGAGTTTTCCATAGATGCAAAGGACAATTTTTATCATAAGTGAGAGAAGCTGTTTACAACCCTCCAAAATGGCACTTTCCTAGCTTCCACCTTTCAAGAGCTTCTTCTCCCAAGGCATCTATCTACTCACACAAAGACACACACAGGCACATGCTCACAGAGGATCATTCCAGGGCTGGTTTGTCCTCAGAATGAGTAGTTCTGGACTCTGTGTTGATCATGGCCCAAGACACTAAACAGAAGGGGGTGATGGTGAGGTGAGCTTCAGGGTGATCCTCCTTGACTGGTATCCTGCAGTTCAAAGAGGCCAGTCTAAGATGATCTCTTGTCAGTTTGGCTACACAAGGGAGTTAATTGCCCAGACTCTAGGAAAAAGAAAAGAGCTGAAACAACTGTTTCTCTGGAACATTCTAACAGATTGAATAACAGAATGTTTCAGATTCCCTTGGATATCGTCTTTCTATTAGTAGAAAACCCAACTTAGTAAATCTTCAGTGCCCAAAATTAGTGTATTCATATATATTTTAAATTTTTGAGCAAAAGAGAAAAAAAAGGAGAGGAATCGGGTAGTCTAAGGGGCTGAACTATGGATAAGTAATTAATGAATATCTTTTTAAAAAAAAAAAACTTTGTTAGGCAATGGTTAGCAAAATGTTGAAAGATTAAGGTTGCTTTTTTTTTTAAGATTTTATTGATTTGACAGACAGATATCACAAGTAGGCAGAGAGGCAGGCAGAGAGGGAGGGGGAAGCAGGCTCCCTGCTGAGCAGAGAGCCCAATGCGGGGCTCGATCCCAGGACCCTGGGATCATGACCTGAGCTAAAGACAGAGGCTTTAACCCACTGAGCCACCCAGGCGCCCCTAAGGTTGCTTTTTTAAAAAGAAATACCTTGAGGGAAAAAAAGCAAATCTATACAAGAATTTTGCATTTTAATAAAAACAGCACTATATTTAAAATGTTGCTAATACCATATGCTATATTTACAAGGATTTAGTGGAAAACTAGATACAATTACAAAGGACTATATAGACAGCCCAGTGTTTGGAGAGTAGTTCTCTTCTCAAGTCCAAGACCTGTGCTCTTTCCATTATAATATCATTGAAGTGTTTAACATGTTTCTAGAAAAACATGTACTTATGTGCTGTGATAACATGGCCCCTACATGACAGTCTTTCCAGAAATGTAGCAGATACTCCCCTACACATACACCTCAGTGCATATTATTACTCATACTTCTACAGGGATTTCGGAGTTTTATAAAAACTTCAAACTTCTACCCTCAGAACATAACTACTTCCTGTATACAGCAGTGTTTCCAATTTTAATGGAAATCATCTTGATTTCCCCCAAGAATATGTGTATCTTTCTAAATAGTGAGAATAATAAAATTCAAACAGTTAATTGCCTAATGCAAATATAACTAAGAGAGACATTGCATAGGAAATGAATTTTTGCTAACAAAAACTAATAGAGACTCACTAAGAAAGCAAGCCCGAAGAAAATTAATTCTTACATGAACTTTAAAATACAGCAAACTGAATGCCTCTCGTTGAAAATGTCCATCGGTACTAAAAAATACACTGCCAGTTTTGCATTAATCTATGAAATGTATCCCCATAGAAACACAGAATTCAATTTGTCTTTTATAAACTATGTATACACATACCCTCTTCCATTGAAAACATACCCAGCTGCTTGAAACAAACTATCTTCTTTCAAAACTGTGGCAGAAATAAAATTCTATAGTAACTACAGTCTTAAAATTGCCTCGGAAATTTCACACAGGAGCAATCATTTAGTACTTAGACATATGGGTGTCACATTTATATATATCTTCTACTATCCCCACGCCCACAAAACGTTTTCCTTTGCCACATGGCATAAACAGTCAAAAATATTTCCAGTATCCACTGATTGTCAGGTAGTCAAGGTAGCTGGCTACTAGTATATGGGAGTGATTCCACATATGTCCACTTTGAATAATTTTGAGCACTACACCTTGCTAAGAGCATTGGGCCATAGGCTATAAACAAAAACCACCCAAGGTCATCCTTTCATTAAATTTAAAACCTCTAATAGAAAGAACATATGGAACTATAGTTCTATAATATCAGAAGCCAAAGGAGACATAAAGGAAAGACAAATTAATATCATAAGGGAAAGACAAATTAATTCCAAGGAAGTAGTAGGTCAGGGAAAATGCCCTAAAGAAAGTGACACTTTGAGTCAAATTTGATGGGATAGGTAGACTTTTATGTAGAGAGGAAGAAAAGGGCATTTCAGACTGAGGGAATAGCTAGAAGAATGGCAGGAAGGCAGGTGCAGAGCATATCAGGGAAAGGTGATTTCTTCTGTTTGTTAAGAGAGGGAGGTAGAGAAGGAAGAGAAAGGATGTAGTGGAAAATCAACCTGGAGAGCTAGATCAGGACCAGATCATGAAGGAATATGAGTCTCATATTAAGTCATGTACGCTTTAGTTGCCTGAATAGGGAGCCATTGGGAGGTTCTGAAGAGAATGAGATCTCCATCTTAAGAACAGTTGGGAGAATGTGGGAAAGGAAGCAATTCTATAGTAAGTGCCTTTTCAGGCCTAAACTAGGATAGGCCAATTACAGTGGGAATTGAAAAGAGACCTTATCAAAAAGCTGACAGGAGAAAAGGAAATTCAAATGGCCAATCAACATGGGAAAAGATTCTAAATTTCACTCATCATTAGGTGTTTCAAACTAGAGCAAGGAGATGCCATTTCTAATCTCATCAGATAGGCAAGAGTGAAAAATATTGATAATATGCAATTATCAGCAAGAACATGAAAAAATGGGATGGAACTTTCCATGATGTTAAGAAAGAGTCCAAATTTATAAAACCTTTTTGGAATAACTATCCAAACTTCCGATTTAAACTTGAGATTACATTCCCTTTGATCTACTGATTACTCAACTATTCAAACACGCACACACACACACACACACACACACACACACACAAATATAATGCTGAATTGGAAAACTTGGAAACAGATAACAACAGGAAAGTGATAACTGATTAATAATTTATGGTATAAATATTCAATATACTTGAATTCTGCACAATTCTTAAAAAGGAATGAGGCAAATTTATACACCATGAAAGTTTTCATACTATATTATTATCTGTTTACATAGGAAGAGGAGGGACAATGGCAAAAAGATGTGATTAGGTTCCTAAGCCTGATGTGTATGTGTAAGTAAAGAGACCAATAGACAAGGCTAAAATGATTAAAGCAGGCTCTCCCTCTAAACTTAGAAAATGGAATCAGGAGAAAGAGAGGACCTGGTAAGGAAAAACTTCTACCTTTCACTTCATATAATTTGAGGTTCTTCAAATTTTTTTTTACAAAGAAAACGTTTTAACTTCATAATTTAAAAAGTTTTTGAAGGAGTGAAATGGTTCTAGAGGAACAATGGGAATCTTTCAGAAGTTCTTCAAATAATAAAATAGTATGTCTACATCACATTAATAAGTGAAATTTGTGAGTATTTGTTCAAAGAAAAGAAATTAACAAATTTTACAATAATTTAACTGCCAATACCGATAACAGTTGAATAGTGTTTGTTTATCTGTTTGTGGTTTGGCCAGCATTCTAATCCCTAAAGAATCCTGATGCACAGAAATGCCAACCAATCCAAGTCCACAGCCCTCAGCATTCTCTAATGTCAAGAGACCTTTTACAGAGGAGGATGGCTAGAAGAAAGATGAGTTTGGCTTTTTAAAATTCCACATATAAGTAATATCATAGAAAATTTGTCTCTCTCTGTCTGACTTATCTCACTTAGCATAACGCCCTTAAAATCCATATCGTTGTTGTCATAAATGGCAGGATTTCCTTCTTTCTTACGGCTGAAAAATATTCCATTGAAGACGTGTCACATACCAGGGACTATGGTGTGAGAGAACTGAGATGTTGTTTAAGGTACAATCTTGCAACTAATGGATGAATAAGTCCTGGAGATCTAATGTATAGCATAGTGATTATAGACAACAATACTGTATTATAAACTTCAAAGCTGCTATGACACTAGATCTTAATTGTTTCCACCACAAAAAAGAAATGATAACTGTGTGAGGTGATAGAGGCATTAGCTAACACTACAGTCAGTGGTAATGACATTGCAATACACAGATGTATCAAATAAACATGTTATACACCCTAAATTTATACAATGTTATATGCCAATTGTATATCAATAAAAAATAATAAGTACACAAGCAAGTAAGTAAATAAATAAGATTTCCCCAGGGGAAAAAAAGAAAGAGAACTGCTCTCTAAAACCTTAAATTGGGATCTCAACTCTTGCTTTATTTGAGGTAGGATTTCTAGTTTCACATCAAGAATTGGTTGTCATCTGAAACACACTTCTGACTATATTCTAAGTTCACCCTTGGCAGCACCATTGTTCACAATGTGTCATAAAAGATAAACAGAATATTTATCTTCTGTGCATGTGTAATGAAGAAAGCACAACTAGAGCAAGTAGAAAAGAGGAAACAAAATCAATGATGAAAACCACGTCAGAAGCGGTTACTGGTAAATGTCAGATTTCATATGTCTTAATAACATAGCTCATGTTTTCAAACAGAAAATAATTACTTTCCACAAAACTACCTGAAAAAATTTAAGCTGTATCATCAGCCTTCACAAATTCAGACTAACCGTGCATAAGACTGTTCTAAACCAGATAAAAATCAGGAGAATAAATTTATAATACAATCAAATTTGAAAGAAATTCAAAACATAAAATGTCAGTATTATTGAGCTTGTTAGATTATAAACTCAGTTTGCTTAGAACAAAGCTCAATTGGAAAATAAATCCCAGATAAAAGAAATGATATAGTGGGTAGACTGCTTAAAAGCAGCCTAGGGGGTGCCTGGGTGGCTCAGTCCATTAAGTATCTGCCTTTGGCTTAGGTCTGGATCTCAGAGTCCTGGGATGGAGCCCCACATCAGGCTCCCTGCTTAGTGGGGAGCCTGTCTCTCTCTCTCCCTCTGCCTCTCCCCCTGTGCTTAGCTTTCTCAGTCTCTCTCTCTCTCTCTCTCAAACAAATAAATGAAAAATCTTAAAAAAAAAAAATCTTAGAATTAAGTTAGACCCCTGGAAGATCATCTTCTTAAAAATAGGAATTTGGCCCCTCAGAGTCTCATTATCACTTTCTCTTAACATTTTCCCTTAATATTAAGCTTTTTGCTTTTAGTTTACTACAAAGCTGTGATCACCAAGACAGCATTGTACTGGCACAAAAACAGACATGTAGACCAGTGGAAAAGAGTAGAGAGCCCAGATATGGACCCTCAACTCTATGGTTAAATAATCTTCGACAAAGTACGGATATATATACAGTGGAAAAAAGACAGTCTCTTCAATAAATGGTGCTGGGAAAATTGGACAGCTATGTGTATAATAATGAAACTTGACCATTCTCTTATACCATACACAAAGATAAACTCAAAATGGATAAAAGACCTCAATGTGAGACAGGAATCTATCAAAATCCTAGAGCCAAACATAGGCAGTAACCTCTTTGACATTGGCCACAGCAACTTCTTTCAAGATATGTCTCCAAAGGCAAAGGAAATAAAAGTGAAAATGAACTTTTGGAATTTCATCAAGATCAAAAGCTTCTGCATAGCAAAGAAAGCAGTTGACAAAACAAAGAGGCAACCCACGGAATAGGAGAAGATGTTTGCAAATGACACTACAAAGGGATGATATCCAAGATCTATAAAGAACTCCTCAAACTCAACACACACAAAGTAGATACTCACATCAAAAAATGGGCAGAAGACATGAACAGACACTTCTCCAAAGAAGACATACAAATGGCTAACAGACACATGAAAAAATTTTCATCATCATTAGCCATTAGGAAGACTCAAATAAAAACCACATTGAGATACCATCTTACACCAGTTAGAATGACCAAAATTAACAAGACAGTAAACGTGTTGGAGAGGATGTGGAGAAAGGAAACCATCTTACACTATTGGTGGGAATGCAAGTTGGTGCAGCCACTTTGGAAAACAGTGTGGAGATTCCTTAAGAAATTAAAAATAGAGCTACCCTATGACCCTGCATTTGCACTACTGGGTATTTACCCTAAAGATAGGTAGTTAAAAGAAGAGCCATCTGTACCCCTATGTTCACAGCAACAATGGCCACAGTCACCAAACTGTGGAAAGAACCAAGATGCCCTTCAACGGATGAGTGGAGTAAGATATGGTCCATATATACAATGGAATAGTATGCATCCATCAGAAAGGATGAATACCCAACTTTAATATTAACATGGACAGGACTGGAAGAGATTATGCTGAGTGAAAAAGTCAAGCAAAGAGAGTCCATTATCATATGGTTTCACTTACTTATGAAGCATAAGGAATAACATGGAGGACATTGGGAGATGGAGAGGAGATGTGAGTTGAGGGAAATTGAAGCGGGGAGACAAACCATGAGAGACTGTGGACTCTGAGAAACAAACTGAGGGATTTGGAGGGGAGGGGGTTGGGGAGTTGGGTGAGTCTGATGGTGGGTATTATGGAGGGCATGTATTGCGTGTAGCACTGGGTGTGGTGCATAAACAATGAATACTGGAATACTGAAAAGAAATAAAATTTTAAAAAATTAAAAAAGTATTTTTGCTTTTATCAAGAATAATTAATATATATATATGTATAACTTACCTTCAAATTCAATGAAAAAATATTATTGAGGTAATTCATTATCTGTTACATTACTCAACATCAACCGTTTTGTTTTTTAGCTCTTGGTATTAAAAGGTGTTGTTCAACTTATTGTACACAGAAGGCATAAAATACAAATGCTCTGAAATATCTGAAAACATACACTGTGTGCAAAATAAGTATACATGTTGCAGTCTTGTTTACACCACCAGTCTGGTTAGTTGCATGTAATACAAAGTTAAGTGTCAACAAACCCCCATATGGATTACAAAAATTTCTAAATTTGTATTTCTCCGTTCATGTTATATTGCATGTGTACCAACAAATTAGTAGGCAGATTCTGTCATCTAAGCTATCAAAGTTATAAATTAAAACAAAAATTGGTGTACTCTTTTCAGAATCAGTTGATATAAAATATAAATCAATTCACACATAAACAAAAAAATAGAATAAACTAAAACTGTTAAAAAAAAGATACTATTGAACTATTGAAAAAAAAAAGGAAAAAAAAAACCAAATGGGTTCTGTGGCTACATATAAAGGTTTCACATAATTGTATCCTGTTTTTTAAAAGATTTATTTATTTTTATTTGAGAGAGAGAGCATGGGGAGAGGCAGAGGGAGGGAGAGGGAGAGTGTTTTAATCCAACTGTGAACTGACTGTGGAGACCAACTTGGAGTTCAATCTCAAAACCCCGAGATCACAACCTGAACCTAAACCAAGAGTTGGATGACTGCACCACCCAGGAGCCCCACATAATTCTATGTGTTCTAAAATATATATTTACTTAAGTTTAATATATGCCTTAAAGTATGAAATAATTCTGAATTATATCCACCAATGGCTTTTGGAGTATATTATCCATTCATTCCACACTTTATGTTCCTGTAGAAGAGTTGAGTATCAAATATTCACCCTCACTTTATAATCGGCTATCCTAAAGGACAGCTCCAGACCCCATGCAGTGATCCCTGTAAACAGGGAGTTAATACGAGTAACTACCGAAATCAGAAATTTTCTGCATCTCTTAATAGGTATTAACATAGCTAATAAGAACTAGCAGTGACTAAATACTAAGTCCTAAGGCATATGACAAGTGGTTTGCATGCATTATATTACTGAATTCTCCCAAGGGTCTTCCCAAGTTCAGTACACTTACTAGTTCCATTTTAAATGAAGCTGTAGATCACAGAGCTTAAGTAATCTATGTGAGGCACAAAACTAGGAATTGGCAAAATAGTATCCAAACCCAGAATTTGTGACCCTCAAATTCACAGTCTTAGTGCTACACTGAACCAGTATTACAAGAAATTATTTTCCCAGTTTCTTCAGAAAAACACGCAAAAAGAGGATAAAGAAAACACGTTTTTCTGAAACTTTCTAAATAACAGCTAAATAAAATAAGAGCTAAAATATATTTCATCATTTTATCTTAAAGTTTAGTTCATGTTTGAGGATTTAGATAAAAAATAATTGGATGAGTTAGAAAATGTTAATTATGGGAAAGTAATTCTTTTAATTTAATTAAAATTTAGTCTTCACAGTTCATTCCTGTGGCAATTCCTGTTGCTTGGTTACCATAAGGCAGACATAACTAACTACACAAAAATTATCACAACTATACTAAAAATAATAAACATTTCTTATCTCCCTGTTGTACTGTTAAATACTGAATTATAGAAGAAAGCAAATTAAGTTTATTAGATGCCTAAAATAGCCATTCAATACATAAACTAATGATTTCATCATTCTTCATTGGGTCTTCTAATCTCCTAGGTATATAACTGATGAATATATCTTTAGTTGCAGCGACAAGAATACCTTATGGAATCTGACCAGTGAGTCATCCGAAGTGTTCTGTTGCTGACAGCAAGGACCCTTTTCGGTAAGCACTATGGAGATAAGAAATGAACACTTACAGTCAGGATAAGGGATGTACAAGGGATGTACAAAACAATCTGTTGTTTTGCTGTCTGAAGATTCTCACACCTTTTTCTAATAACAAAAGCCCTCTCAACTGAGGGAACTCATTCCTTGTAGGTCAAGCAGAGTTGACCTTAACACATCCCGGACCACAGAGGAAGGCCCCTAATTAAATGAAGTTCTCCGTCCCCTTGGCCACAGCAATTGGGCATATTATTCAAGAAGTCTAATCGTACTTTTCAGTGATGCTACTATATTTATAGCAAGAGAGAGCTTTGAGGTCTCTCTTCAGGATTGTGATCTGTAAGGATACAGGCTTGTGGTTATCGGCAGCTTATATGTCCAACCATTTGGGGAAATCCTGTTTGAAAATAAAATCAATAAACAGAAGAAGTAGAGCTGAGTGATAGAACAGCCTCATTTGGAGCCATCTCTTCTGTGGGCCTTTATAGTTACATGAACCAACATACTTCCTTTTTGCCTAAGCTAATTTGATCTGAGTTTCAACTGCAAACAAAAAATTTGACAGATACAATTGTCTCAAAAGTGGAGTTACTTAATTCCAACTTGACTATAGTTCTATTTAAGAACCCAGGATTTGAAGATGATAACCACAAGCTGTATGAAGTCACATTTCATTTTTATTTGTCTCTAAAACATTTTAAATGTTGAATAGTGGTAACAAATTGGAAATCTGTGAGTTAAACACACTGTGTCCATACATAACAGTCATCAATAGTTGAGGAGAATGACTGTGGATAAAAATCTTTCAAACAATACTTCGCTTCAGTATCATTAGGCTTTAAAATCTATCATCAGGGGTTTATTTCCTTTTCGTAAGCCTTGTCATTTCCCTGAAGTTCTCTTTTGAAAAATTAATGACATTAAGGCTCTTACATCCTGGTGTGAAATACTCAAAAATGTTTTTCTCCAGGACAGAAGAGGAGTAGGTACAAAAGTTTAAGAAAGCAAATAAAAAGTAAAAGGATAAAGAGAAAGAAGAAAGGCCACAGATCAAGAGAAAACATTTGCAAAAGACATCCCAAAATACACAAAGAACTTTTAAAACTTAAAGAAAAAAACAACCTGATTTAAATATGAGCAAAAGATCTGGACATCTCATCAAAGAAGACATATAGATATCAAATAAGCATATGAAAAGATATTCAATGTCACATGTCATTAGGAAATTGCAAAATAATTAAGATACCACTACACATCTATTAGAATGGCCCAAATCCAAAACACCAACACCACCAAATGCTGGCAAGGATAAGACAATATTCATTGCCAGCAGAAATGCAAAATGGTACAACCACTTTGAAAGACAGCTTCTTAAAAATTAAACATACTCTTCTCATACAATCCAGCAATTGCACTCCTTGGTATCCAAATGAGTTGAAAACATGTCTTTGAAAAAACCTGCACATGAATGTTTATAGCAGCCCTATTCATAATTGCCAAAATTTGGGAGCAGCTAAGATGTCTTAAGTGACTAGATGAACTGTCACACACTCATACAATGGAATATTATTCAGTGCTAAAAGTAAATGAGCTATCAGTCCACAAAAAGACATGGGGGAACCATGAATGCACACTGAAAAGTGAAAGAAACCAGTCTGAAGAGGCTATATATACTGTAAAATTCCAGCTATATGACATATCAGAAAAGACAAAAGTATGAAGACAGGAAAAAATCAGTGGTTGACAAGGGCTTGGGGGGAGGAAGAGAAAAACAGGTGGTGCATAAAGGATATTTAGGGAAGTGAGGCTATCCTGTAATGTATTATAATGGTGGACACATGTCATCATACAGTGGTCAAAACTCACAGGATGTATAGCACAAAGAGTGAACCCTAATATTAACTATGGACTTTGACTGATAATGATGTGTTACTGTTAGTCCATCAATTATAACAAATGTACCACACTGGTGCATGGATGCAGGATGTTGATGGTGAGGGAAGCTTGTGCATGTGTGAAGAGTGGGTATGTGGGAACTTGCTGTACTTTCTTCTCAGTTTTGTTCTGCAGCTAAAACTGCTCTAAAAAAATACGTTAATTAATTTCATTTTAAAAAGTAAAAGCAATGAAACAGATGATGACCAAGAGTCAACCAATGGCACACATTACAACTGTCCCATCCCTATCATTCTTCCATGGGAAGAACACTGGATTTAGGACCTTCTATTTACATAACAAGTATTTATTGAAAACCTACTATGCATCTAGTATTCTGCTGGGTGTCTTGGAAATGGAACAGAAATAGCCATTTCCCATATAGAGTTTGCAATCTATCACATAGAGGAGTAAGACAGTAAACAAATAATATATTGTGATAGATTATAATAAGTGCTAAAAAGAAATATATAGGGACCTAAGAAATAATGATACTAGGGATGATTTTACCAAAAAAAGGAAGAAGAAAAATAGGCCTGCAGATGTAAAGAGATATAGGGTCAAAGAAGCATGTATATAACATGAGAGCATTAGATAATATTTGAATATTGGTGAGACTGGTCCAATAGAGAAAAAGAAAGCAAAATGCTGAAGAGAGAGGCAGTAAATTATGAAGCAAGGACTCCAAGACGGCAGGAAGAGATAGAATTCAGAATATATGTAGAAGATTTGCTCTTTGATAGGAGAGAAGTTCCCCCATTTTAGCAAGAAAAGAGGAGTATAAAGAGAAGAAAGAGGGACCCCTGGGTGGCTCAATCACTAAGCATCTGCCTTCAGCTCAGGTCGTGATCCCAGAGTCCTGGGATTGAGCCTCGCATCGGGCTCCCTGCTCAGTGAGAAGCCTGCTTCTCCCTCTCCTACTTCCCCTGCTTCTATTCCCTCTCTCACTGTGTCTCTCGCTGTCAAATAAATAAATAAAATCTTTTAAAAAAAAGAGAGAGAGAGAGAGAAGAAAGAATATTTACCTGCCCACTAGTAGGAAGGTATGGATCTTCCCATCATGTAAACAGGAATATCCTTTGAGGATGTGCGTGGTAGATGGCAAAGGTAGAAGGAGCTGAAATAACTTTTTATTAAATCTAATCAAAATAGGAACCACATTTTCGGCTAGCAAAGGAGAGAGCTTTTACTGTGGTGGCCCTTATAATGTTACTCAGGTCCTGAGCACAGTTTTGACAAAGTCTGTGGCTTGCAGGGACCAAAGTGAAAGCCATGCTAACAGGAGAAATGTCTCTGTTCATATGAATTAGATTGCATTTTCTCTGAGTTACTTAAAAGCTGCCTTGATAAGGTACCCTTGTTTCTTAACAATGAGAAAATCAGCCAACGTGGTCAGTGGGAAGACTAACCTAGAAATGGAGAACCCACACTGACCTGCACTCAAGGGACAACCTCCAATGCCTGAGTCAGTACTCACTGAGCAGACTAGAAAGTTCATTAGCATCCAAACAAAGGCTGAACGTTCTTATCTTAGAAGACAAGGGAAAAGGGAAAAGGAGGTTCCATGGCCTAAGAGGGGACAGGAAGTGAAGGCTTCCAGAGCTGAATGTTTTGATCTGAGTAAGATTTGAGGGAGAGCTCTAGAAAATAGAGAAATAGGAGGTAATGGGAATTGAGAGAGAGACCTGGAGACAGAGAACATCTACTTGAGATAGTTTCTCTTAGAAGGTCTGAGGGTGCAAGGCCCTTCACTAAGTTGGAGAAAAAGATTTCTGTTCCTCCAACATGATGTAGCTTTTCTGAGATCGTCCCAGTGCATTTTTTCTCCCCAGAGGAACAGGACAGAGAGGAAGAAATTAGGAGAGACTAGCACTGACTCACCATAGGAGATTACTCTCAGATGTGAGTTATCTGGACTGGAGAGAGAGAGAGAGAGTGACAGGTGCTGAGGTCCAAAAAAGAGAATGACTGAGAATGCTTGCCTCAAGTAGGTCATAGAAATATGAGGCAAGATCTTCAGGGAGAGTTTTAAAGAGAGATGATATGAAATAGTTTTTGTGACAAGTGGGAGAATGACCCTTCAGTATGACACAGGCTGCTGGGAAGAGTTAAGAGCTTATTTAAGACAGAAGGTTTTGTGTTTGAGCCTTGCTTCTGCCATTTAGTAGCTGTGTTTATAATATACATAACCCCTCTGAACTTGAATTCCCTTGCTGGTAACATGGGAATAGTAACACCTACAATATAAGACTGTAAAAAGGATTAAATGAGATTAGATATGTAAAGCTCTTCATACATATTAAAGTCTTAAAAACTATTTGTTTCTTCTCTGTTTTCATAGTTTTCAGGATTCATAAACTTTACTAAGCTGCAGGGTCTTTTATTTTTAAGTCGATACTCACTTGAGAGTTTTTTCCTGGGTAAAGTGTTAACATTAAGCAAGATGGAAAATTAACACACAAAAATAAGTAGTGTTTCTATATGCCAACAATGAATTATGTGAGAAAGAAATAAAGAAAATGATCCCATTTACAATAGCATCAAAAATAATACTTAAGAAAAATTTTAACTAAAGAGCTA
Organism: Mellivora capensis; assembly: GCA_004024625.1. NCBI lineage: Eukaryota > Metazoa > Chordata > Mammalia > Carnivora > Mustelidae > Mellivora > Mellivora capensis. Next base: position 10,222 of record PISX010025961.1, on the reverse strand, counting down.
AAAGATCCCTACAATGAAAACTATAAAATAATGATGAAAGAAATCAAAAGAGATACAAATAAATATAAATCCCATGTTTATGAATTGGAAGAATTAATATTGTTAAAATGTCCATACTACCCAAAGCCATTTACAGATTCAATGCAATCATCATCAAGAATCCAGGGGCATTTTTAAAGAAGTAGGAAAAAAAAATCCCAAAATAAATATGGAACCACAAATGACCCTAAAACAATCCTAAGAAAAAAAGCAAAACAGGAGATATCACATTTCCTAATTTCAAGCTATTATTATAAAGCTACAGTAGTCAAAATAGTATGTACTGGCATAAGAAAAAATAGACCAGTGGAACAGAACCAAGAGCCCCAAAATAAACCCACGTATGTACTAATATTTGACAAGAGAGCAAAGAATACTCAATGGAGAAAGACAATCTTATCAATAGACGGTACTTGGGGTGGGGGGGGATGCCTGGGTGGCTCAGTGTGTTAAGCCTCTGCCTTCGGCTCAGGTCATGATCTAGGATCAAGCCCTGCATTGGGCTCTCCGCTCAGGAGGGAGCATGCTTGCCCCTTTCCCTCTGCCTGCCTCTCTGCCTTCTTGTGATCTCTCTCGGTCAAATAAACAAAATCTTTAAAAAAAAAAAATGGTGAGAGGGAGGAGTCAAAATGGTGGAGAAGTAGCAGGCTGAGAAGACATCGGGTAGCAGGAGATCAGCTAGATAGCTTATCAAACCATTGTGAACACCTACAAATCCAACAGGAGATCAAAGAGAAAAAGAGCAACAATTCCAGAAACAGAAAATCGACCACTTTCTGAAATGTAGGACTGGCGGAGAAGTGAATCCAAAGGGACCGGAAGATAGACCGCAGGGGGAGGGGACAGCTCCCGGCAAGCGGCGGAGCAACGGAGCACTAAATCGGGACTTTTAAAAGTCGGCTCCACTGAGAGACATCGCTCCAGAGGCTAATGCAGGGTGAAGCCCACAGGGCGTCAGCGTGGCCCCAGGTCCCACAGGGTCACAGAAGGATCGGGGGTGTCTGAGTGTCGCAGAGCTCTCAGGTATCAGAGCGGGGAAGCCAGCTACAGAGACAGAGCTGAGGAGTGAGCTCTCAGACTGGGGTTACCTTGAACCGGTCGCAGGCTGGGTGAGCTCAGAGCGCGGCAGGAGGCCAGGGAGACAGGAGTGATTGGGCTTTTCTCTGAGGTCACACTGTGGAGTGGGGACCTGAGCTCTCGGCTCCTCTGGGCCGGAGATTAGGAAGGTGCCATTTTCATTCCTGTCCTCCAGAACTCTATGGAAAGCATTCAGGGAACAAAAGTTCCTAAAAGCGAACCTGAGCGGTTTACTTAGCCCGGCCCCTGGTAAGGGCAGTGCAATTCCGCCTCAGGCAAAGACACTTGAGAATCACTACAACAGGCCCCTCCCCCAGAAGATCAACAAGAAATCCAGCCATGACCAAGTTCATTTACCAAGAAGAACAGCGGAATTCCAGAGGAGGAGAAAGCAAAGCATGGAATTCTATGGCTTTCTCCCCATGATTCTTTAGTCTTCCAGTTAATTTAATTTTTTTATTTTATTTTTCTTCTTCTGCTCAATTTTTTTATCTTTTATCCTTTCCTCTTCTAACGTTTTTCAATGAGTTTATCTTAACAATACCTTGCATTAAAAAAATAATCTTTTTTGAACCTTCATTATTATAGTCATAATTTATCCTTCATTGTATCTCACTTTACTTTTTGTATACACATGGGGTTTTTTCTTCTAAAAAATCTGGGGTACAACTTCTTCTAATAGATCAAAATATACCCTAAATCTAGCTCCAGGCTTCTTCTAGTCTCCAGCCTGAGCAAATTCTCTCCATTTTCTTTTACATTATGCTCCCAAACAACTTACTTTATCAACTCCTTTTTTAGAAATTTAAAAAAAAAATTTTTCATCTTTATAGGCATATTCCATCCCTACATTGTGTTTACCCTTATATGTTTTTCATTCATTAAAATTTGGGGAGGTAATTTCTTCTAAGAGACCAAAATACTCCCAAAATTAAGTGGGTGACCATGTTCTAGTCACCAGTCTAATATATATATTTTTTTCTTTTTTATATTTTTTCTTTATTTGTTTTTATTTTTTAAATTTTTTTCTGAACTTCTTTTTATCCCCTTTCTCCACCCCACGATTTGGGGTCTCTTCTGATTTGGTTAAAGGGCATTTTCCTGGGGTCTTTGCCACCCTTTTAGGATTTTATTTGCTCCTTCATATACTCTTATCCGGACAAAATCACAAGGTGGAAAAACTCACCACAAAAAAAAGAACAAGAGGCAGTACCGAAGGCTAGGGACCTAATCAATACAGACATTGGTAATATGTCAGATCTAGAGTTCAGAATGACGATTCCAAAGGTTCTAGCCAGGCTCGAAAAAGGCATGGAAGATATTAGAGAAACCCTCTCTGGAGATATAAAAGCCCTTTCTAAGAAATAAAAGAACTAAAATCTAACCAAGTTGAAATAAAAAAAGCTACTAATGAGGTGCAATCAAAAATGGAGGCTCTTACTGCTAGGATAAATTAGGCAGACGAAAAAATTAGTGATACAGAAGACCAAATGACAGAGAATAAAGAAGCTGAGCATAAGAGGGACAAACAGCTACAGGACCACGAGGGGAGAATTCGAGAGATAAGTGACACCATAAGACGAAACAACAGTAGAACAACTGGGATTCCAGAAGAAGAAGAAAGAGAGAGGGGAGCAGAAGGTGTACTGGAGAGAATTATTGTAGAGAATTTCCGTAATATGGCAAAGGGAACAAGCATCAAAATCCAGGAGATGCAGAGAACCCCCCTCAGAATCAACAAGAATAGGTCCACACCCCGTCACCTAATAGTAAAATTTGCAAGTCTTATGACAAAGAGAAAATCCTGAAAGCAGCCCGGGAAAAGAAGTCTGTAACATACAATGGTAAAAATATGAGATTGGCAGCAGACTTATCCACAGAGACCTGGCAGGCCAGAAAGAACTGGCATGATATATTCAGAGCACTGAATGAGAAAAACATGCAGCCAAGAATACTATATCCAGCTAGGCTATCATTGAAAATAGAAGGAGAGATAAAAAGCTCCCAGGACAAACAAAAACTGAAAGAATTTGCAAACACCAAACCAGCTCTACAGGAAATACTTAAAAGGGTCCTCTAAACAAAGAGAGACCCTAAAACTAGTAGATCAGTAAGGAACAGAGACAATACACAGTAACAGTCACCTTATAGGCAGTACAATGGCACTAATTTCATATCTCTCAATAGTTACTCTGAATGTAAATGGACTAAATGCCCTAATCAAAAGACACGGGGTATCAGAATGGATAAAAAAACAAAACCCATCAATATGCTGTCTACAAAAAAACTCATTTTAGACCCAAAGACACCTCCAGATTTAAAGTGAGGGGGTGAAAAACAATTTACCATGCTAATGGACATCAGAAGAAAGCTGGGGTGGCAATCCTTATATCAGATCAATTAGATTTTAAGCCAAAGACTATAATAAGAGATCAGGAAGGACACTATATCACAACCAAAGGGTCTGTCCAACAAGAAGACCTAACAATTTAAATATCTCTGCCCCTAACATGGGAGCAGCCAACTATATAAACCAATTAATAAAAAAATCAAAGAAACACATCAACAATGATACAATAATAGTAGGGGACTTTAACACTCCCCTCACTGAAATGAACAGATCATCCAAGCAAAAGATCAACAAGGAAATAAAGGCCTTAAATGACACACTAGACCAGATGGACATCACAGATATATTCAGAACATTTCATCCCAAAGCAACAGAATGCACATTCTTCTCGAGTGCACATGGAAAATTCTCCAGAATAGATCACATCCTGGGTCATAAATCAGGTCAAAACCGGTATCAAAATACTGGGATCACTCCCTGCATATTTTCAGATCACAATTCTCTTAAGCTAGAACTCAATCACAAGAAGAAATTTGGAAAGAACCCAAATACAGAGACTAAACAGCATTCTTCTAAAGAATGAATGGGTTAACCAGAAAATTAAAGAATTGAAAAAATTCATGGAAACAAATGATAATGAAAACACAATGGTTCAGAATCTGTGGGACACAGCAAAGGCAGTCCTAAGAGGAATATATATAGCAGTACAAGCCTTTCTCAAGAAACAAGAAAGGTCTCAAATATACAACCTAACCCTACACCTAAAGGAGCTGGAGAAAGAACAACAAAGAAAGCCTAAACCCAGCAGGAGAAGAGAAATCATAAAGATCAGAGCAGAAATCAACAAAATAGAAACCAAAAAAACAATAGAACAAATCAACGAAACTAGGAGCTGGTTCTTTGAAAGAATTAATAAGATTGATAAACCCCTGGCCAGACTTATCAAAAAGAAAAGAGAAAGGACCCAAATAAAATCATGAATGAAAGAGGAGAGATCACAACCAGCACCAAAGAAATACAAACAATTATAAGAACTTCCTATGAGCAACTCTATGCCAACAAATTTGACAATCTGGAAGAAATGGATGCATTCCTAGAGATATATAAACTATCACAACTGAACCAGGAAGAAATAGAAAACCTGAACAGACTCATAACCGGTAAGGAGATTAAAACAGTCATCAAAAATCTCCAGACAAACAAAAGCCCAGGGCCAGACAGCTTCCCAGGGGAATTCTACCAAAACTTTAAAGAAGAATTAATTCCTATTCTCCTGAAACTGTTCCAAAAATTAGAAATGGAAGGAAAACTTCTAGACTCATTTTATGAGGCCAGCATCACCTGATCCCAAAACCAGACAAGGATCCCATCAAAAAAGAGAATGACAGACCAATATCCTTGATGAACACAGATGCTAAAATTCTCACCAAAATACTAGCCAATAGGATTCAACAGTACATTAAAAGGATTATCCACCACGACCAAGTGGGATTTATTCCAGGGCTTCAAGGTTGGTTCAACATCCACAAATCAATCAATGTGATACAATACACTAATAAAATAAAGAACAAGAACCCTATGATACTCTCAATAGATGCTGAAAATGCATTCAACAAAGTACAGCATCCCTTCCTGATCCAAACTCTTCAAAGTGTAGGGATAGAGGGCACATACCTCAATATTATCAAAGCCATCTATGAAAAACACACTGCAAATATCATTCTCAATGGAGAAAAGCTGAAAGCTTTTCCGCTATGATCAGGAACACAGCAGGGATGTCCATTATCACCACTGCTATTCAACATAGTACTAGAAGTCCTAACCTCAGCAATCAGACAACAAAAAGAAATTAAAGGCATCCAAATCAGCAAAGAAGAAGTCAAACTATCAGTCTTTGCAGATTATATGATACCATATGTGGAAAACCCAAAAGACTCCACTCTAATACTGCTAGAACTTGTACAGGAATTCAGTAAAGTGTCAGCATGTAAAATCAATGCACAGAAATCAGTTGCATTTCTCTACACCAACAGCAAGACAGAAGAAAGAGAAATTAAGGAGTCAATCCCATTTACAATTACACCCAAAACTATAAGATACCTAGAAATAAACCTAACCAAAGAGGCTAAGAATCTATACTCAGAAAACTATAAAGTACTCATGAAAAAAATTGAGGAAGACACAATGAAATGTAAAAATGTTCCATGCTCCTGGATTGGAAGAACAAATATTGTGAAAATGTCTATGCTACCTAAAGCAATCTACACACTTAATGCAATCCCTATCAAAATCCCATCCTTTTTTTTTTTCAAAGAAATGGAACAAATAATCCTAAAATTTTTATGGAACCAGAAAAGACCTCGAATAGCCAAAGGAATATTGAAAAAGAAAGCCAAGGTTGCTGGCATCACGATTCCAGACTTCAAGCTCTATTACAGAGCTGTCATCATCAAGACAGTATGGTTCTGGCACACAAAACAGACACATCGATCAATGGAACAGAATAGAGAGCCCAGAAATAGACCCTCAACTCTATGGTCAACTAATCTTCGACAAAGCAGGAAAGAATGTCCAGTGGAAAAAAGAAAGCCTGTTCAACAAATGGTGTTGGGAAAATTGGACAGCCACACGCAGAAAAATGAAATTGGACCATTTCCTTACACCACACATGAAAATAGATTCAAAATGGATGAAGGACCTCAATGTGAGGAAGGAATCCATCAAAATCCTTGAGGAGAACACAGGCAGCAATCTCTTCGACCTCAGCCGCATCAACTTCTTCCTAGGAACATCGCCAAAGGCAAGGGAAGCAAGGGCAAATATGAACTATTGGGATTTCATCAAGATCAAAAGCTTTTGCACAGCAAAGGAAACAGTTAACCAAACCAAAAGACAACTGACAGAATGGGAGAAGATATTTGCATATGACATATCAGATAAAGGGCTAGTATCCAAAATCTATAAAGAGCTTAGCAAACTCAACACCCAAAGAACAAAAAACCCAATCAAGAAATGGGCAGAGGACATGAACAAGCATTTCTTCAAAGAAGACATCCAGATGGCCAACAGACACATGAAAGAATGCTCCCCATCACTCGGCATCAGGGAAATAAATACAAATCAAAACCACAATGAGATACCACTTCACACCAGTCAGAATGGCTAAAATTAACAAATCAGCAAATGACAGATGCTGGCGAGGATGTGGAGAAAGAGGAACCCTTCTACACTGTTGGTGGGAATGCAAGCTGGTGCAATTGCTCTGGAAAACAGCATGGAGATTCCTCAAAAAGTTGCAAATAGAACCCTATGACCCAGCAATTGTACTACTGGGTATTTACCCTAAAGATACAAACATAGTGATCCAAAGGGGCACATGCACCCGAATGTTTATAGCAGCAATGTCCACAATAGCCAAACTATGGAAAGAACCTAGATGTCCATCAACAGATGAATGGTTAAAGAAGAGGTGGTATATATATACAATGGAGTACTACACAGCCATCAAAAGAAATGAAATCTTTCCATTTGCGACGACGTGGATGGAACTAGAGGGTATTATGCTTAGCAAAATAAGTCAATCAGAGAAAGACAATTATCATATGATCTCCCTGATATGAGGAAGTGGAGATGCAACATGGAGGGTTTGGGGGATAGGAAAAGAATAAGTGAAACAAGATGGGATCGGGAGGGAGACAAACCATAAGTGATCCTTAATCTCACAAAACAAACTGAGGGTTGCTGGGGGGAGGGGGGTCACAAAAGGGGGGTGGGGTTATGGACATTGGGGAGGGATGTGCTATGGCGAGTGCTGTGAAGTGTGTAAACCTGGTGATTCACAGACCTGTACCCCTGGGGATAAAAATACATTATATGTTTATTAAAAATTTAAAAAAATTTAATATAAAAAATAGTACTGCGAAAATTGGATATTTCCATGTAAAAGATTAAAACTACACCCCAATGTTACACCAATCACAAAAATTAACTCAAAATGTATTAAAGACTTAAATGTAAGACATGAAACCATAAAACTCCTAGAAAAAAAATGTAGGAAAATGCCCTTTGACATTGGTCTTCGCCATGATATTTTGGATATTACACCTAAAGCACAGCAACACAATCAAAAATAACAAGTAAGAGTCCATCAAACTAAAAATCTTCTGCACCCCACAGCAAATGATCAACAAAATGCAAAGGCCACTTATTGAATAGGAGAAAATATTTACAAATCTGATAAGGTATTAATAACCAAAATACATGAAAAAAACATACAACTTACTAGGGAAAAAAACGCAAATAATCCAATTTAAAAATGTGCAAATGACCTGACCAGATATTTTTCCCAAGATATACAAATGGCCTACAGGCCCATATGCTCAAGATCAGTAATTTTCAGGGAAATGCAAGTCAAAACCAAAATTAGATATCACCTCACATCTGTTAGAACGACTGTCATCCAGGGTACCTGGGTGGCTCAATTGTTAAGCGTCTGCCTTTAGCTGGGGTCATGATCATGGGGTCCTGAGACTGAGCCCCACATCAGGCTCCCTGCTCAATGGGAAGCCTGCTTCTTCCTCTCCCACTCCCCCTGCTTGTGTTCTCTCTCTCTCTGTCAAATTAATAAATAAAATCTTTAAAAAAAAAATAAAAAGAATGGCTAGCATCTAGAAAAGAGAGCAAGAGAGAACAAAGGTTGGAATGGATGTGGAAAAAGAGAGCACTTGTGTACTTGTGGTAGGATTATAAATGGTACAGCCACTATGGAAAATATTATGAAGTTTCCTAAAAAAAATTTAAAATGACCTATCACGTGATCTAACAAATCTACTTCTAGCTGTATACCCAAAGGAAACAAAGTAACTATGTTGAGATAGCTGCATCCTGACGTTCAAAGCAGCATTGTTTACAATAGCCAAGAAATAGAAACAACCTAATTGTCCATCAGCAGATGAATGGATAAAGAAAATCAAGTACATATATACAGTGAAGTACTACTGAGCCAATAAAAAAAGTAAATCCTGACATTTGAGACAACATGGATAGTCCTTGAAGGCATAATGCCAAGTGAAATAAGTCACAGAGATAAATACTGTTCAATGTCACTTATATGATGAATCTTGAAAAAAAGAAGAAGAAAAAGAAAAAAAGAAAAACTCAGGAAAAGAGATCAGATTTGTGGTTATCCAAGGCAGGGGACAGGGGATGAGGAAATGGATGAAAGTGGTCAAAAGATGCAAACTTTTAGCTATAAGATAGGCAAATACTGATGGAGGAGTTAAGATGGTAGAGGAAGAAGGGGACCCTAGGCTTGCCTCACCCCTCAAAAACAGCTAGATAAATATCAAATCATTTTGAATACCCAAGAAATTGATCTGAGGACTGACAGAGTAAAACTGTACAACTAGAGACTTAAAAAAACCACCACATGGTGGAAGGAAAGGGCTGCAGAGAGTTGAGAGTTCATTTGAGAGAGACAAGAGCTATGGGTACTAAGAAGGGGATAGAGCCCTGATCATGAAGAGAGGAGAGAGAGAGAGAGAATTCACAAAAGCATACACAAGGAATTGCACACACACACACACACACACACACACAGAAACAAAACAAAAAAAAAACAAAAAAAACAAAAAAAAACAAAACTCTTTCCCCAAAACCAATGATTAGGAAAGGGAGAAGGGCTGAACTCCACAAGTTTTTATAAATAGTGGAACAGAGTCTGAAGTTCCGAAGTCCATATCATTTCCACTGTTGTGCTGAGGGGCTTAGAAGTACTCCTGTGGGGAAGGCAGGCTGAGACCCAAGAGGGGAGAACCTGGTCTGGGGATCCCCTGGGTCCCACAGGGAGAAGCAGTTCCTTAGCTTGGAGTGCATTTGGGAGTGGCAGCTTGGAGACAAAAGACTAATGGTGGTATCATTGAGCTGTCCTGTTCCCTAGCACAGGAATACCACCAGAGGGCAGCAAGCTTTGTTCCCAGCTTTTAGCAGGGCTTTATCATAAACTGAACCACTGGCACTGGCCTGAACAAAGCAAGACCCTCCCAGAAGATCCCTGAGGGGCTGTGCCAGCATATCTCTAAAATTTGTAGTTTTGAAACCCAGCCCCATGCCTGAGATAAAACACAGGACTGCTATGTTGTCTGGCAACTGGGCAGCTCAGATGCAGGCAGGGTGAAGGCAGGGATCTGGCAGAAGCCAGGGACGAAACAGAGATGATTGTTTGCTCTTCTGTGAGACTTTCCTGAAGAGTAGCTGAAAGGAGTTCCTTGCCCCAGGTACAGGAGAGCTGAGCAATGCCACTTTTGCCCCCACCCATCAGTGCAGACTGATTTCAGTGAGCAAAACAGAGGTTGGAGCCTCTTACACCAAGCCCTACCACCCTGTGCCTGTAGGTGTCTCTCCACTAGGGTAAGTCTGCCTGAAAATTGGAGCTCCAGGCTCCTCCCCCAGAGGACCATCACAAACCCCTCATATGCACCAAGTCTACTGATAATAGAGCACTATAAAACTTCAGCTCTGGGGAAATAGGACTTGCTTCTTTTTATTATAAATATATATAGTCAGATCTAGCTTCTTTTTTTTTTTTTTTATAATTTTTATTTTTTATAAACAAATTTTTATCCCCAGGGGTACATGTCTGTGAATCGCCAGGTTTACACACTTCACAGCACTAACCATAGCACATACCCTCCCCAACCCAATGTCCATTACCCCACCCCCCTTTCCCGACCCCCTCCCCCCCGCAACCCTCAGTTT
>PISX010025960.1:0-25301 GCA_004024625.1 Mellivora capensis | reverse complement strand
AATACCCACCACCTGGCTCCCCCCACCTCCCACCCCCCGCCCCTTCAAAACCCTCAGGTGGTTTTTCAGAGTCCATAGTCTCTCATGGTTCATCTCCCCCCCAATTTCCCTCAACTCCCTTCTCCTCTCCATCTCCCCATGTTCTCCGTGTTATTTCTTATGCTCCACAAATAAGTGAAACCATATGATAATTGACTCTCTCTGCTTGACTTATTTTGGCTGGCTTTTGGGGGAAGGGCCTGCCGCATTGTTTCTCAAGCAGTCTTGCTTGGCTTGAGTCCTCCTGCTCCCTATCAAGAGGCTGGTCTCTGAGGAAACCTGTTTTTCAAGCTTTTGTTCTCTGGAGGGTTTTTCCCCCCCTTGGTGGCTTTTGGCAGTTCTTTGGAGGTTTAGAGGAAAGCAAACTACACCCAGACCTCTGTCTCAGAGAGAAGCCTCTCTCTATTCCCCTCTGGGTGGTCCAGAGCACTCAGATTCCACCTCTGCCACCTCCCACTGGCAGAGCACATCCCCAGCCACAGTCTCAGGGGTCCCAGGAGCTCCAGCTTGTCTCTGCACCTGGTGCTACTAAAACCGTGAGTGACATTGGTCTAGGGAGCCCACTTCCAGTAGCTGCCTTTGCCAGGCTTCTGTCTGGGGAGGTCCAGACCACTGGAGAGATCCCAACCAGAGATAGCGTGCTGAGATTTTCATGCCCTCCAGGGCTGGGAGTGTTCAGACTCTTCGCTGGTCCTAGAGACCACTGGCTAGAGCCCACATGAACCTCTCTCAGGGGAGGATGTGGAGCGTGGCTCAGGCCCATGTCCCGCAGCTTGCATGCAGATTGTAAAAGGCTATGGTTCTAGAGAGCGCCTGCTGGCTTCCACCCAGACTCTGTCTCATGCACCAGCTGCTCAGGGACCACAGACTGGAGGCTTTGCTGCACTCTCTCTGACATGAGTGGTTGCCAGCAGTGGCTGTCCTGGGTCCATGGGCTTAAGCCCATGCCCATGACTGCCCATATTCCACCAGTTGCCCCTTAAGATCTTTTGCTATTTTTGAGTGCTTTTAACCAGACTCCAAGTTAATGCTTGTCCCCAATCACAGGGTAATCTTATATTGGGGTATTACTTTCCAATGAGTCACTTCTGGTGGCTGCCTCCCCTTTCTGTTTATCCTCTGATTCAGACCAATTGTTCAAACTCCACTGCTTTAACTCACCACTGGCATCTTCTGCCCCCGTAGAGATACAGAATTGTGTAATTCTACCTCTCAGGCTGACTTCATGGGTGTTCAGAGTGTTCTGGTAGATAATTAGTTCATTTTAGGGGACCAGTTGAAACAGCATCTCCTACTTCTCTACCATCTTGCCCACACAACTCCCCCCCCACCCCGTTCCTTCATTTTTATCCAATCTGCAATCCTGTGTCTTTTGATGGGAGCATTCAGCCTTTTACATTTAGAGTAACTATTGAAAGATATGAATTTAGTGCCATTGTATTACCTGTACAGTCTCCGTTTCTATAGATTTTCTGTTTCTTTCTAGTCGATGTGATTGTTGGGGTCTCTCTTAATTTAGAGAATCTCCATTAATATTTCTTTCAGGGCTGTTTTGGTGGTTGCATATTCTTTCATTTTCTGCCTGTCCTCAAAGGTCTTTATCTCTCCATCCATTCTGAATGACAGCCTTCTTGGATAAAGTATTTTTGGATGCATGTTCTTTTTATTTAGTACCCTGAATATGTCTTGCCAGCCATTTCTGTCTTGCCAGGTTTCTATGGTTATGTCTGATGTTATTCTGATGTTCCTCTCTCCATATGTAAGAAATCTCTCCGTAGCTGCTCTCACGATAGCTTCTTTGGCTCTAAGATTTGCAAGCTTCACTATTCTATGTCGTGGTGTTGATCTGTTTTCATTGATTTTGGGAAGGTGATCCTCTCTGCCTCTTGGACAGGAATGCTTGTTTCCTTCCCTATATTAAGGAAATTGTTAGCTATGATTTGCTCAAATATAACTTCTCTCTCTCTCTCCACACCCTCAGGAATCCCAGTAATTCTGACACTGGAGGGCTTCATGGCATCATTAATCTCGACAATCCTTTTTCATGTGCTGCTAGCAGCTTATCTCTGTTTTCCTCTACTTCTTTCTTTTCCATCAGCTTACCTTCTAGATCACTAATTCTTTCTTCTGCCTCATTTATCCTGGCTTTTTGAGTATCCCATCTAAACTGCCTCTCATTCATACAATTTTTTAGTTCAGCCTGATTAGATCTTATTTCTGCTTTTAGAGATACTCTATTGTCACTAATTTCAAGCCTATATATTGACTTCATGATTCATTTCCTGAGTTCTATCTCTGACATCTTACTTATATCCATATCCATTAGTTCTGTGGCAGATGAAATTGTCTCTGTTTCTTTTCTTTGTTGAGAATTACTCCTCCCAGTCATTTTGCTGAGGGATGGTTGAGTGAATGAGTGGATTTCAAAGTATCAACCACAACCCAAGCTAGATGCACCCTAGCAAAATCTGGAATTGTCAGAAGCCACCACAGAAAAGACAAGGCCAAAATGAAACACAAGAATACAGTTTCGGGGCACCTGGGTGGCTCAGTGGGTTAAGCCTCTGCCTTCGGCTCAGGTCATGATCTCAGGATCCTGGGATCAAGGCCCACATCGGGCTCTCTGCTAGGCGGGGAGCCTGCTTCCTCCTCTCTCTGCCTGCCTCTCTGCCTACTTGTGACCTCTCTCTGTCAAATAAAAAAAAAAGAAAAGAATACAGTTTATATATATATATATATAGGATTACAATAAAGCATATAGTTGTCCATAAATTTAGGTGTGAAAAAATACAAGTTAAAAAGGTACTATGAAATATAAGTTGAGATGATAAATATCTAGTTGAAAAGAGAAAAAGGTAATTAAAAAAAAACAGAGGAAAAGCATAGAAAACAAATAAGAGAGAGTTTTATCTGAAAAATAAATAATCTGTGAGGCAATTGCCTCGAGCTCAATATACTTTTTTCCTCTGGCATTGGGATTTTACAATCTCATGGGATTCATTGTGTTGTTGTCCACTTGTTCTTCCAGCCTGTCTTCTGGGGGAGGGGCCCACTGCACTGTTTCTGGGGTAATCCTTCTTGGGTGGAGTTACCCTGCCCCCTGTCAGGGGGAAGGGCTTAGTGGAAACCAGACCTCTGTGCTTTTGTTCTCTGCTGGCCTTCTGTACCTCTTCCAAGGGTCAGAACAAAAAGGGCTGCACCCAAATATCTGGCCCAGAGAAGAGAAATCACAGTTTGCTCTCTTCACTAAACCCTCCAGGACCAATAGTCTTTGTTTCTGTATGCACTGCTGAGAACTGCAGCTTCCTGCAGTGTGCACCTATAGCAACTCTCTCAGGAATAATCCCAATGGCCTAAAAGTGTCACTACCCTTTATGATTCTAAAACTGTGAGGGACCTCTGGCTCAACATGTATCCGAAGCTCTTGGATCCTGTCTGGGCACTTCTCTAAAGCCCTTTCCCAGCCACTACCACTCTAAGTTTTTGCCCTGTTGTGGATGCAGTTTCCTGATTTTTTTCAGGCTACACAAGAGAAGAGTGATTCTCAACTGTCCCGGCTTGTGCTTTATGACAATGCAATCTGAGAGATGCTTTCTGGGCTCGCTGACCATAACTTGCTTCCTGGATCCACTGCTTGGGCACTCTCCCCATCTAGGAAGCACCTTTGGCTCTAAGGCTTCACATATCCTTGGCCTATGATGCTGTATCTAGAATTCTGCTTTTCAATTTCCAGAACCCCTTTCAGAGAGGGATATCGCTCTCTCGAACAGATTTTTAAGGGTTCCAATTTTGTACTCTGGTATTATATCATTTTCCAAGAGCCAGCTTATGGAGGGTCACTCCCCCTTCTGTTTATCTTCCAATATCTCCATGCAGACTCATGACTCTGCATGTCACTTTTCTGCTTATATAGTTCCAGATATACATATATTTGAAATTTAAGTATTTTTTCAGTGTTCCAAGATTCACTATTTATACACCACACCCAGTGCTCCATGCAATACATGCCCTCTTTAATACCCACCACCAGGTTTACCCATCTCCATACCCCCCCTTCCAAAACCCTCAGTTTCTTACATCTCAGGCTGATTTTGTGGGTGTTCAGAATGGTTTGGTAGACATCCAGCTAAATTCAGGGGACTGATTAAAATGGGGTTCTCTACTCCTCTGCCATCTTGCCTACTTCCCACAGATTTGTAATATAGATTGAAGTCAGGCATTGTGATGCCACCAGCATTGGCTTTCTTTTTCAACATTCCCCTGGCTATTTGGGGTCTTTTCTGGTCCATACAAATTTTTGGATTATTTGGTCTGGTTGTGTGAAAAATGTGGTTAGTATTTTTTTTTCTCAATAAGTTACTCATATTTATTTTTTTGTGTTTTTTTGTTTATTTTAAATATAAAAGTAAAATTTTATTGAAAGTGTATTTCTTTTTTTAATTTAATTTTTTCAGTGTTCCAAAATTCATTGTTTATGGACCACACCCAGTGCTCCATGCAATATGTGCCCTCCTTAATACCCACCACCAGGCTCACCCAAACCCCCAACCCCACCCCTCCAAAACCCTCAATATGTTTCTCAGAGTTGGGGGAAATCAGAAAGGGAGACAAACCATGAGAGACTGTAGACTCTGTTGATGGTATTTTAATAGAGGTTGTATTTAAGTATAGATTTCTCTGGGTAGCATAGATATTGTAATAATATTTATTCTTCCAGTCCATGAGCATGGAATGGTTTTTCATATCTTTGTGTCTTCCTCAATTTATTCTGTAAGTATTCTGTAGTTTTTAGAGTACAGATCCTTTACCTCTTTGGTTAGGTTTATTCCTAGGGATCTTATTATTTTTGGAGCAACAGTAAATGGGATCTAGTCCTTAATTTCTCTTTCTTCTGCTTCATTATAGTGCATAGAATACAACTGATTTCTGTGCAATGACTTTCTATATTGCCGCTTTGCTGAATTTGTATATGAGTTCTAGGAATTTGGGGGTAGGGCCTTCTGGGTTTTCCACATAAATTATCATATCACCTATAAAGAATGAGAGTTTAACACCTTTTTGGCCGATTTGAATGTCTTTTATTTCTTGTTGTTATCTGATTGCTGAGGCCAGGATTTCTAATAATATATCAAACAATAGTGGACAGAGTGGGTATCCCTAAGTGACCTTAGGGGAAAACTCTGTTTTTCCCCATTAAGAATATTTACTCTGGGTTTTTCATAGATGTCTTTTTTTAAAGATTTTATTTATTTATTTGACAGAAATAACAAGTAGGCAGAGAGGGTAGGGGGAAGCAGGCTCCCTGCTGAGCAGAAAGCCCAATGTGGGGCTCGATCTCAGGACCCTGAGATCATGACCTGAGCCAAGGGCAGGGGCTTAACCCACTGGGCCACCCAGGAGCCCCTTTCATAGATGTCTTTTAAGATATTCAGGTATGTTCCCTCTATCTCTATACTTTCAATGGATTTTTAAAGTATTTTTCATTTCTTTATTTGACAGAGGGAGAGAGCACAAGCAAGGGGTGCAGCAGGCAGAGGGTGAGGGAGAAGTGGGCTCCCCACCAAGCAGGGAGCCCAACATGGGGTTCAATCCCAGGACCCTGCAGTCATGACCTGAATCAAAGGCAGACGTTTAACCATATGAGCCACCCAGGCGCCCCTAATTTCAACCGTTTTAATCAAGAAATGGTGCTGTATTATGTCAAGTGCTTTTTCTGCTTCAATTGAAGGGATCATGTTTTTGTCTTTTCTTTTATTAATGTGATCTTATAACATATGATTTGAACCACTCTTGCAGTCCAGAATAGATGCCACCAATTCCTGGTGAATAATCTTTTTTATTGTACTGTTGGATCCTATTGTCAAGTATCTTAGTGTGTATTTTGACATCCATGTTCATCAGGGATATTGGTTTGTAATTCTCCTTTTTGATGGGCTCTTTGTCTGGGTTTCCAAGAATTTAAAGAAGACTTTAAAAAATTCGTGGAAACTAATGAGAATGAAAACACATTGATTTTAAACCTCTGGGATTCAGCAAAGGTCGACCTAAGAGGGAAATACATTGAAATACAATTCTCTGTCAAAAAATTCTAAAAATCTGAAATACACAAGCTAAACTTACACCTAAAGCAGCTGGAGAAAGAACATAAAACAAAATCCAAACCAAGTAGGAGAAGAGAAATAATAAAATTTAGAGCACAAATCAATGAAATAGAAACTAGAACAGTAAAACAGATGGATGAAACTAGAAGATTGTTCATGAAAGAATTAATAACATTAATAAACCTTTGGGCATTCATATCTAAAAGAAAAGAGAAGGGACTCAAATTTATAAAATAATGAATGAGATGGGAAAGGTCACGACCAACACCAGGGAAATACAGACTACTTTAAGAACATATTATGAGGAACTATATGCCAACATATTAGGCAATCTGGAAGAAATGGATGCATTCTAGGAAACTTATAGACTACCAAAACTGAAACTGGAAGAGTTAAAATATCTGAACAGACCAATAACCAGCAGGAAATTGAAGAAGTAATCAAAAACCTCCCAAAAAACAAGAGTCCATGGCTAGATGGCTTCCCAAGGGAATTCTACCAAACATTTAAAGAAGAAATCATATTTATTCTACTGAAGTTCTTCCAAAAAATAGAAATGGAAGACAAACTTCCAAACTCATTCTGTGAGCTCAGTTAGCATAAACTGTTTTTCAACTAATATCTCGTTTCATGAGGATAGAAGCATTTTCATAAGTATGTGTTAAAGCATAAGGAAAGTGTCATATACTTAACTCTGAGAAACAAGTCTGTGTACAATGCAACTTTCAACTAACATCTTGATTCGTGAAGACAGAAATGTTTTCAAAAGTACCTGTGGATGCATGAGGAAAGTGCCTTATACTTAAGTCTGATAAGCAAGTCTATGTAGGATGCAGTTTTCAATATCTTGCTTCATGAAGGTAGAAACCTTTTCAAATATATCTGTGGAAGTATTAGTAAGGTGCCAGAAACCTAACTCTCAGGAAGAACACTTTATGAAAACACCTTTCAGCTAATATCTACTTTCATGAAGATAGAAGAATTTTCAAAATGATGTGTGGAAGCCTGAAGAAAGTGCCATATAATTATCTCTAAGACAAAAAAATTATAGGAATCATCTTTCAACTAACATCTTCTTTCATGAAGATAAAAGCATTTTCAAGTATATGTGTTGAATCATAAAGAAATGCCACATACTTAACTCTGAGAAACAAGTCTATTATACTGCAACTTTGCCCTAACATCTTGTTATGTGAAGATAGAAGCATTTTCCAAAGTATGTGTGCAAGTATAAGGAAAATACTTTAACTCTGAAACTCTGAAAACAAGCCTGTGTAGTATGCAATTTTCAACTCACATCTTGTTTCATGAAGATAGAGGTGTTTTCAAAAGTACCTGTGGATGCATAAGGAAAGTGCCATATACATAACTCTAAAGAAGAATACTGTATGGAAACAGCCTTTCAACTAACATCTTCTTTCATTAAGATAGAAGCATTTTCAAATCCATGTGTGGAAGTCTAAGGAAATGTCATATACCTGTGAAAAACTGTGAAAAACAAAGCTGTGAAAAACAAGTCTGTTTACACTGAGAATTTCAACCAACATCTTGTTACACTAAGATAGAATGGTTTTCAAAAGTATATGTGGAAACATTAAGATAGTACCATATACTTATCTCTAAGAAAGAATGCCGTATAGAAACCATTTATCAATTAACATCATCTTACAAGCATTTTTAAAAGTATATGTTAAGAATGGAAGGAGGCAAAATGGCACAAGAGTAGGGGACCTCATTTCATTTGTTCCTTTGAATTTATCTGGATATTTATCAAATCATTTAGAACAAGTTCAGTCTGAAATGTAAAAAAAAAAAAATGTCTAAAACTCTATAAGTAGAAAATCGACTGCTTTTTGCAAGGTTGGAAATGCTGAGTTGTGAATCTATGGGGAGATATTGGAAGATAAATGGATAGGGGAGTGAACCTCTATAAGATGGTTACTGGAAAGTGATATAACACCAGAGCACAAAATTAGAACCCATAGAAATGTGTTCCATTGAGATATATCCCTTTCTGGAAGAGGCTCAGCTGATTTTAGCATTTTAGATGGGTCATTGTGGTCTCGGGATCCTAGGAAACACAGAATGGATGGAGGTGCCTGAACTGGTACAGTGCCCAAGAAGTGGAGCAAGGAAACTGGTTATGGTAAGTGAGCCCAGGAGGGATTCTCATCTAGGGTTGCCATAAACCTTGATCCAGGATGGTAGTGTGAATGCTCTCTTTCTGAGCACCCTGAAAAGGACTGGAATGCATGGGCCATTTACCACCCCCCAGGAGGGGAAAAAAATGTTGCACCTGGCAACAGCTGTCAGGGCAGTAGTGACCCAGAAAGGGCAGGAGGGTGACAACCAGCCATGGTCCGGAGCAGCTGAGCATGATACTCATAGGAGCCCAGAACTGCTCACAGTCCCAAGGCAAAGAAAGGGCAGTGACACTCATGGTTCCTTTGGACTCACTCCGGGAGGATTACAGTGAGCAAGCATCACAAGAATCTGTGGATTTTGACCCATATAAAGGTGAAAACTGTTTGTCCCAGAGGGTTTATTGAAGAGAGGGAACTGCAATCTTGTAGCTCTGGGCTAGAGATCTGGGCATGGCTTTACTCTGATTCTCCAAAGAGGGGCAGGAAGCCTCCAGTGAACAAAAGCCACAGGACAACCATTCTACACTGAACACGGCCCCCAGGCAATGGGTGGAACAACACTTCCCAGACAGAGACACCTGACAAGTAGCACAGCAGGCCCTCCCCCAGAGGACAGACTGGAAGAACAGGTGGACTACAACTTTATGGATCCCACAAGACTGTAAAATTCCAGTGCCTGGGGAAAATAGGTGTTTTCTCAAGGTGTGTTTATCTTTCAGTCTAAATTTTTCCATTCTTTTTTTATCCTTTTCCATCTCAACTAGATTCTTATTTTACCAATTTATGTTTTCAAGTCACTTTTTAACTTTTAATTTTTTACATCTACATCATATATATATATATATATGTTTCATTTAATCATATATATATATGCTTCATTTAATCCTTTTTCATTCTATTCAATTTTATTTTTATATAAAATAAAGTTTTTTATTTTTATTTTATATAAAATAAAATAAAATATATAAAATAAAGTTTTGTCTTCTTTGCAATTTAGAGATATAATGTCTTCTAACACACAAACCAAAATTCATGGAGGAACAAGTGGGTCACACTAGTTTGTTCAACCTGAGAGATTAGTCTCCTTCCCCACCCCCTTTTTTACTGTATTGTTTTGTTTTGGCTTTGTTTGCTTTTCTGCGATGGCTTCCAGTCACCAAGGATTTTGCTAGGGTGTATTTTGCTTGCTTTGTGGTTGATATTTTGGACTCTGTTCATTTGCTCACCCGTCTTTCTATGGGCAAAATGACTGGAGGGAGGAATCCACAACAAAACAAAGAACAAGGGGAATTTTCTCTGCCACAGAGTTATCAATATGGATATAAGGAAGATGCCAGAGATGGAATTCAGGAGATCAATTATAAAGTTAATAGGTAGGCTTGAAAAAAAAGCATAAGTAACAGTACAGAATGCCAAAGGGTGGAAATGATATCTAATCAGGCTGAACTTCAAAATGTATTAAAGAGATGCAGTCTATTTTGAATGTTGTAAGAGCTAGGGTGAATGAGGCGAAGAGAGAATGAGTGATCTAGAGGACAGGCTGATGGAAAGGAAGGATGCAGAGGAAAAGAGAGAAAAGCAACTTAGCCCATGAAGAAGTTTTGAGAATTTAATGATGCCTTGAAACAACCAATGTCAGAATTATTGGGATCCCTTAGGGAGTGCGGAGAGAGAGAAGGCTAGAAGGTGTATTTGAGCAAATCATGGCTGAAAACTTCTCTAATCTTGGGAAGGAAACAATTATTCATGTCCAGAGGCAGAGAGGACCCCCTCCTAAAATCAATATAAATAGATCAACACCCCGACATATAATACTGATGCTTACAAATCTTAGAGAAAATAAGCTATCCTGAGAACAGCAAGGGAGAGGAGATTTCTAGTGTACAGAGGGAGGAATATCAGAATAATATCAGAGCTATCCACAGAAACCTGGCAGTCCAGAAAGAATGAGAATAACATGCAGCCAAGGGTATTCATCCAGCAAGGCTATCATTCAGAATGGATGGAGAGAAAAGGAGTTTCCAAAACCAGTAGAAACTGAAAGAGTATTTGACCACCAAGCCATCCCTGCAAGAAACATCAAGTGGGGGTTCTATAAAGAAAGAAAGATACCAGGAGTAGTATAGACCAGAAATGTACAGAGACAATCTATAGAAAAAAACACTTCACAGAAAATAGGATGACAATAAAATCATATCTTTCAATAACCATTATCAACATGAATGGCCTAAATGCTCCCATAAAAGGCCACAGGGATGCATATTGGATAAAAAGACAGGGCCCATCCATATGCTGTCTCAAAAGACTCATTTTGAACTTAAAGAAACATCCACATTGAAAGTGAGGGGATGGAGAACAATTTTTTATGGCAGTGGTCCTCAAAAGAAAGCAGGGGTACTGATTCTTATATCAGGAAAATTAGATTTTATGTTAAAGACTGTAGTCAAAGATACAGAAGGACACTATATCATTCTTGAAGGGTGTATCCAAAAAGAGACTCTAACAATTATAAATATCTATGCCCTCATATGGGAGCAGCCAACTACATAAGCCAATTGTTAACCAAAATAAATAAATAAGTATACATGTTAATAGTAGGAGACCTCAACATTCCACTCACAGCAGTAGACAGACCATCTACACAGGAGATCAACAAAGAAAGAAGAGCTTTCAAGTACATGCTAGACCAGATGGACTTCATAGATTTACAAAGAACATTCCACCCTAAAACAACAGAATACACATTTCTCTCAAACTCACATGGAACTTCCCTCAGAATAGACCACATACTGGGTCACAAATGAGGTCTCAACTGATACCCAAACACTGAGATTAATCCCTGCATATTCTCAGACCACAGTGCTTTGAAACTGGAACTCAATTACAAGAAGAGATTTAAACACTTGGAAACTAAAAACCATCCTGCTTAAGAATGTTTGGGTCAACCAGGAAATTAAAGAAGAACTTAAACAACTGATGGAAACCAATGAAAACAAAAACACATCTGTTCAAAACCTATGGGATACAGCAAAGGCATCCCTAAGGGGGAAATATATAGCCATCCAAGCCCCACTCAAAAAAGAAAGACAGACAGACAGACAGACAGAAAGAAAGAAAGATCTGAAATACACAATCTAACTTTAAACCTTAATGAACTGGATAAAGAACAATAAATAAAACCTAGGCCAAGCAGGAGAAGAGAAATAATAAATATTAGAACAGAGATCAAAGAATTGGAAACCAGAAATACAGTAGAACACTGCAATGCAAACTAGAAACTGTTTTTTTTTGAAAGAATTGATAAGATCAATAAACCACTGACAAGACTTCTCCAAAAGAAAAGAGAAAGGACCCAAATTAATAAAATTATGAATGAAAAGGGAGAGATCATAACTAACACCAAGGAAATAAAAACAATTATTAGAAATTATTATCAACAACTATATGCCAATAAATTAAACAACCTGGAAGAAATGGATGCCTTCCCAGAAACTATACCAAGACTGAAACAGGAAGAAGTTGACAATCTTAATAGAACAATAACCAGTAATGAAATTGAATCAGTAATCAAAATCCTCCCAAAAAACAAAAGTCCAAGGCCAGACAGATTCCCAATGGAAATCATAGACATTTAAAGAAGAAATAGTTCCTATTCTATTAAAGTTGTGGGTTTTTCAACATTTTATTTATTTTTTTGACAGATAGATTACAAGCAGGAGGAGCAGCCAGCAGAGGAAGAGGGAGAAGTAGGATCCCTGTGGAGCAGTGAGAGAGATGTGTGGCTGAATCCCAGGATCCTGGGATCATAACCTAAGCTGAAGTCAGATGCTTAACTGACTGAGCCACCCAGGTGTCCCTGAGGTTGTTTCAAAAAAATAGAAATTGAAGGAAAACTTCCAAACTCTTTCTATGAGGCCAGAATTATTTTGATCCCAAAACCAGACATAGACCCCATCAAAAAAGAGAATTATAGTCATATATCCATGATGAAAATGGATGCCAAAATACTCAGCAAGTTACTGGCCAATAGAATCCAACAGTACATTAAAACTATTTGCTCTCCACGATCAGGTGTATTTTATTCTTGGGATACAAGGGTGGTTCAACATTCACAAATCAAACAACATGATAGAGCACATTAATAAGGGAAGAGACAAGAGCCATATGATCCTCTGAATTGATGCAGAGAAAGCATTCGACAAAATACAGCATCCTTTTTTGACTAAAACTCATCAAAGTATAGGGATAGAGGAAACCTACCTCAATATCATAAAAGACATCTATTAAAAGCCCATAGAGAATATCATTCTCAATGGGGAAATCAAGAACACAACAGGGATGCCCAATCTCACCACTCTTGTTCAACATAGTACTAAAAGTCCTAGCCTAAGGAATAATACAACAAAAAGAAATAAAAGGCATTCAAATTGGCAAAGAAGAAGTCAAAATCTCTATTCACAGATAGCATGACAGTTTATGTGGAGAACCCCCAAAACTCCACCTCAGGATTGCAAGAACTCATACAGCAATTCAGCAATATGGATAGAAAATCAAAGCACAGAAATTGGTCACATTTCCATACACTATGTGTCTGAAGGAAGAGAAATTAAGGAATTAATCCCATTTACAATTATACCAAAAACCATAAGATACTTAGTAATTAACCTAACCAAAGAGGTAAAGGATCTGTACTGTAGAAAAGAGAGAAGCATTTTTAAATGTATGTTTGGAAACAAAAGGAAAGTGCCAAATACTTAACTCAAAGCAACAAATTAGTGTGGAAGGCATCTTTCAACTACCATCTTCTTTCATGGTGATTGAAGCACTTTCTCTTTTCTTTAAATTTTTATTTATTTTTTTAAATTTCTTTTCAGTGTTCCAGAATTCTTTGTTTATACAACACACCCAGTGCTCCATGCATTATGCACCCTCCATAATACCCACCACCAGAAATGAGTTGAGTTGGAAGCACTTTCAAATGCATGTGTGGAAGAACAGAGAAAGTGCCATATATTTAACTCCATGAATATTTTATGGAAAGCATCACTCAGCTAATATTGTCCTTCATGATGATAGAAACGTTTTAAATGTATATGTAGATTCATAAGGAAAGTGTCATATACTTAATTCAGAGAAACAAGTCTGTGTAGAAAGTATCTTCAACTAACTTCTTCAATCATAAACGTATAAATGTTTTTAAAAGTATGTGTTGAGGGGTGCCGGGGTGGCTCAGGCAGATAAGCATCTGCCTTTGGCTCAGTTCATGATCCCAGAGTGCTGGGATCAAGTCTCACATCAGGCTCCTTGCTCAGCAGGGAGCCAGCTTCTCCCTCTGCCTGCCTCTCTCTATTTCTCTCTCTTTCTCTGATAAATAAAATCTTAAAAAGTAAACAAAAAATTAAAATGTGTGTTGAAGCATACAGAAAGTGTCATGTATTAAACTGAGTGAATAAAGCTTGTTTACTAACCATCCTTTTCTTTTAATTTTATTTTTTCAGCATTCCAAGATTCATTGCTTTTGCACCACACCCATTGCTCCATTCAATACATACCCTCCTATATACCCACCATGAGGCTCATCCATCCCCCACCCCCTCTCTTCCAAAACCCTCAGTTCACAGTACTAGTACTGTGTACACAGTACACAGTACTCAGAGTTCACAGTCTCTCCTCCTTTGTCTCCCTATCTGATTTCCCCCAATTCACTTTTCCTTTCCTTCTCCTAATGTCCTCCATGTTATTCCTTATACTCCACAAGTAAATGAAACCATATGATAATTGACTTTCTCTGCTTGACTTATTTCACTCAGGATAATCTCCTCCAGTCCCATCCATGTTGATACAAAAGCTGGGTATTCATTCTTTCTGATGGAGGAGTAATAGTCCATTGTACATATGGACCATATCTTCTTTATCCATTTGTCTATTGAAGGGCATCTTGGCTCTTTCCAAAGATTGGCAATTGTGACCATTGCTGCTATGAAGATCGGGGTATATACGGCCCTGCTTTTCATTACATATGTATCTTTGGAGTAAATACCCAGTATTGCAATTGCAGGGTCATAGTCTATTTTTAATTTCTTAAGGAATCTCCACACTGTTTTCCAAAGTGGCTGCACCAACTTGCACTCCCACCAACAGTGTAAGAGGATTCCTCTTTCTCTACATCCTCTCCAAAATTTGTTGTTTCTTCTCTTCTTAATTTTTGCCATTCTAAATGGTGTAAGGTGATATCTCAATGTGGTTTTTATTTGAATTTCTTTGATGGCTAATGATGAGGAACCTTTTTTCATGTGTCTCTTATCCATCTGTATGTCTTCTTTGGAGAAGTGTTTGTTCATGTCTTCTGCCCATTGTTTGATGTGATTATCTGTTTTTGTGTGTTGAGTTTGAGGAGTTCTTTATAGATTTGGATATCAGCCCTCTGTCTGTAGTGTCATTTGTGACTATCTTCTCCCATTCCGTGGGTTGCCTCTTTGTTTTGTTGACTGTTTCCTTTGCTGTGCAGAAGCTTTTGATCTTGATGAAGTCACAAAAGTTCATTTTCACTTTTGTTTCCTTTACCTTTGGAGACATATCTTGAAAGAAGTTGCTGTGGCTGATGTTGAAGAGAGTACTGCATATGTTCTCCTCTAGGATTTTGATAGACTCATGCCTCACATTGAGGTCTTTTAGCCATTTCATGTTTATCTTTGTGTATGGTGTAAGGGAATGGTCAAGTTTCATTCTTCTATACATAGCTGTCCAATTTTCCCAAAACCATTTATTGAAGAGACTCTTTTCCACTGGATATTTTTTCCTGTTTTCTCAAAGATTATTTGACCATAAAGTTGCAGGACCATACCTGGGCTCTCTACTCTGTTCCACTGCTCTATGTGTCTGTTATTCTGCCAGTACCATGCTGTCTTGGTGATCACAGCTTTGTAGTAAAGCTTGAAATCAGGCAACGTGATGCTTTCACCTGTTTTTCTTCTTCAATATTTCCTTAGAGATTTGGGGTCTTTTCTGGTTCCATACATATTTTAGGATTGTTTATTCCAGCATTTTGAAAAATGCTACTCATATTTTGATTGTAATGTCATTGAAATTAATAGATTGCTCTAGGCAGCATAGATATTTTAAGGATGTTTATTCTTTTTTTAAATTAATTAATTTATTTTTATTTCTTTTCAGCATAACAGTATTCATTGTTTTTGCACCACAACCAGTGCTCCATGCAATACGTGCCCTCCCTAAAACCCACCACCAGGCTCCCCTAACATCCCACCCCCCGCCTCTTCAAAAAAAAAAATGGGCAGAAGACATTAACAGACACTTCTCCAATGAAGACATACAAGTGGCTATCAGACACATGAAAAAATGTTCATCATCTCTTGCCATCAGGGAGATTCAAATTAAAACCACATTGAGATACCACCTCACACCAGTTAGAATGGCCAAAATTAGCAAGACAGGAAACTACATGTGTTGGAGAGGATGTGGTTAAAGGGGAACCCTCTTACACTGCCAGTGGGAATGCAAGTTGGTGCAGCCACTTTGGAGAACAGTGTGGAGATTCCTCAAGAAATTAAAAATAGAGCTTCCCTATGATCCTGCAATCGCACTACTGGGTATTTACCCCAAAGATCAGATGTAGTGAAAAGAAGGGCCATCTGTACCCCAATGTTTATAGCAGCAATGGCCACGGTCGCCAAACTGTGGAAGGATGTTTATTCTTATGATCCATGAACATGGAATGTTTTTCCATCTTTTTGTGTCTTCTTCCATTTCTTTCATGACTGTTCTGTAGTTCCTCAAGTATAGATCCTTTACCTCTTTGGCTAGGTTTATCCTAAGTTATCTTGTGGGTTTTGGTGCTGTTGTAAATGGGATCGATTCTCTAATTGTAATTTCTACAGTTTCATTGTTACTGTATAAGAAAGCAACAGATTTCTGGGCACTGATTTTGCATCCTGCCACATTACTGAATTGCTGTATGAGTTCTAGTAGTTTGGGGGTGGAGTCCTTTCAGTTTCCCACAAAAAGTATCATGTCATCTGTGAAGAAAGAGAGTTCGATTTCTTTGCCAATTTGAATGCCTTTTATTTCTTTTTGTTTTCTGATTGCTGTTCCGAGGACTTCTAGTAATATGTTGAACAATGGTGATGAGAGTGGGCATCCTTGCTGTGTTTTTGATCTCATTGGGAAGACTTTCAGCTTTTCCCCATTGAGAATGATATTTGCTGTGGGTTTTCCATAGATGGATTTTATGAAGATGAGGGATGTTCCCTCTATCCCTATATTTTGAAGTGTTTTAATCAGGATAGGATGCCATATCTTGTCAAATGATTTTCTGCATCAGTTGAGAGGACCATGTGGTTTTTCTCTCTTCTCTTATTGATTTGTTCTATCACATTGGTTGATTTGTGAATGTTAAACCACCCTTTCATCCCACAGATAAATCCCACCTGGTCATGGTGGATAATGTTTTTAATGTACTGTTGGATCCTATTAGCAAGGGTGTTGTTGAGAATCTGGGCATCCACATTAATCAGGGATATTGGCCTGAAATTCTCCTTTTTCAGGGGGCCTCTGCCTGGTTTGGGAGTCAGAGTAATGCTGGCTTCATAGAAAGAGTCTGGAAGTCTTCCTTCTGTTTCTATTTTTTGAAACACCTTCAGGAGAGTAGGTATTATTTCTTCTTTGAATGTTTGGTAGAATTCCCCAGAGAATCTGTCAGGTCCTGGACTCTTGTTTATTGGGAGGTTTTTGATCACTGACTCAATCTTGTTACTAGATATAGATCTATTTGGGTTGTCAATTTCTTCCTGTTTCAGTCTTGGAAGCTTGTAGGTTTCCAGGCATGCATCCATTTCTTCTAGGTTGCTTAACTTATTGGCATACAGCTGTTGATAATAATTTCTGATGATTGTTCCAACTTCCTTGGTGCTAGTCGTGATTTCTCCCCTTTCATTCACAATTTTATTAATTTAGGTATTTTTTCTTTTCTTTTGGATTAGTCTAGCCAGTGGCTTATTGATCTTATTAATTCTTTCAAAGAAACAGCTTCTAGTTTCTTTGATGTGTTCTACTGTATCTCTGGTTTCTAACTCATTGATCTCCACTTTAATCTTAATTATTTTCCTTCTTGTGTGTAGGGCTGGCTTACTTTGTTGCTGATTCTCCAGTTCTTTAAGGTTTTTTTGAGTGAGGCTTGGATGGTTATGTATTTCCCCTGTAGTATTAGCTTTGCCATATCCCATTGGTTTTGGACAAATGTGTTCTCATTCTCACTGGTTTCCATGAATTCGTTAAGTTCTTTGATTTCCTGGTTTATTAAAACATTCTTGATCAGGATGTTCTTTAGTTTCCAAGTGTTTGAATTCCTTCCAAAATTTTTGTAGTGATTGAGTTCCAGTTTCAAAGCATTGTGGTCTGAAAATATGCAGGGAATAATCTTAATCTTTTGGTTTAGTTGAGACTGATTTGTGACCATATTTGTGGTGTATTCTGGAGAAAGTTCCATGTGCACTCAAGAAGAATGATTATTCTGTTGTTTTAGGGTGGAATATTTTATATTCAAGATGGACCTCATGGTCCATCTAGTCCAATGTGTCGTTCAAAGCTCTTGTTTCCTTATTGATTTTCTGCTTGGATGATCTGTCTATTGCTGAGAGTGGCTTGTTAATATCTCCCAAAGTTAAAGTATTCTTATAAATATGACTCTATTTTGATTAACAGTTGTCTTATGTAGGTGGCTTCTCCCAGGTTGGGGGCATAATATTTACACTCATTAGATCTTCTTGTTGGATAAACCCTTTAAGAATGTTGCAGTGTCTTTCTGTATCTCTGACTATAGTTTTTACTTAAAATCTAATTTCTCTGATCTGAGAATCACTACCCCAGCTTTCTTTTGAGGTCTGTTGGCATGAAAGATTTTTATCCAATGCCTTCACGTTCATTCTGATTGTATCTTTAAGTTCCAAACATGTCCTATAGTCAGCATATGGATGGGTCCTGTCTTTTTATCCAGTCTTCAACCTATGCCATTTTATGGAAGCATTTAGGCCATTCACATTGAGAGTGATCATTGAAATAAAAGTTTTTATTGTCATCAAGTTGCCTATGAAGTCCTTGTTTCTATAGATTGTCTCTATAAATTTCTGTTCTTGTGGTCCACTCTTGTGGTCTTTCTTCTTTTATAGAACCCCCCCATAATAATTCTTGTAGTGCCAGCTTACTGATCACATACTCTTTAAGACTTTGCCAGTCTTGTAAGCTCTTTATCTCTCCATCCATTCTGAATGTCAGCCTTGTCAGATAAAGTATTCTTGGTTCCATGTTATTCTCATTTAGTGCCCTGAATATGTCTTGTCAGCCCTTTCTGGCTTGCCAGGTTTCTGTGGAAGGTCTGATTTTATTCTAATGGTCCTCCCTTTGTGCCTAAGGAATCTCTTCCCCCTAGCTGCCCTTAAGTCATCTTCTCTGAATTTATTGTTCATCAATTTCACAATCATATGTCTGTGGGGGTTTTCTATTCTCAGTGATCTTGGGGGGTGTCCTCTCTACCTCTAGGACATGAACACTTGTTCCATTCCCCAGATTAGGGAAATTTTCATCCAGGATTTGTTCAACTATATCTTCTAGCCCTCTCTGTCTGTTCACCCCCTCAGGGATCCAAATAATTCTGACACTGGAATGTTTCATGGCATCCTTTATTTCCCTAATTCTATTTTCATGGCTTCTAAGCTGTTTCTTCAAGGCCTCCTTCTGATACTTCTTTTCTATCAGTTTGTCTTCTAGATCACTAATTAGATCTTCTGCCTCATTTACCCTAGATGTTAGCATATTTAGATTAGATTAGATCTCATTGATAGCATTTTTAAGTTCTGTCTGATGAGCTCTCACTTCTGCCCTTAGAGATTCTATGTTGTCAGTAATGGTCTTCTCCAACCTAGTCATTGTTTGCATACTTGTTACCCTGAATTCTATTTACAACATATTGTTTATGTCCATATACAGTAGTTCTGTGGAAGAGATCACAGTCTCTGAATATTTTTCTCTGTTGGGTGTTCCTCCTCCTAGTTTTTGGAGAGAGGTGGTTTAGGGGATATATGGCTGGATCTATCAACCACAATCCAGGGAAGGTGTACCCTGGAAAGTTTCAGAGCAATTGGAAGTCACCACAACAAAGAAAGAAAAAAGAGAGAGAGAAAGGAAAAAGAAGAAGAAACCCAGCCAAAATGAGCCCCAAAAGTAAGAATTATAACGTACAGAAATAAAAAGACTTTCAAAAGAGGGGAAAAAAAAGAAATACCCAGTCAAAATTAACCCCAGGTATAAGCTTTATAAAGTACAAAAACAATAACAAAC
Source organism: Mellivora capensis (assembly GCA_004024625.1). NCBI lineage: Eukaryota > Metazoa > Chordata > Mammalia > Carnivora > Mustelidae > Mellivora > Mellivora capensis. Next base: position 5,665 of record PISX010025960.1, on the reverse strand, counting down.
ACTCAGAAACACTGACAAAGGAATAAGATGAGATGATGGTTGTAAATGCTCGACGTGGGCGAGGAAGGTTATTTCAATACGTCCTGGGTGTATCTTGTTATCTTTGTTAAAGGAGTCAACTTTCCAGAAATATAGAGAATTTAACACTGATCTTATATATATATATATATATATATATATATATATATATATATTCATATATATATATATGAATATATATATTCAATTCAATACCATATATGGTATTGAATTAGGGAAAAAGACTACCTTGAAGCTTCTATCTATTTATCTATCTATCTAAAGGAAAAAGAAACACAGGTATATGCATGAAAAAAGTAGAAGTTATTATGGAATATGTTGTATTAAACATCTAGTTGAAATGGTAAGTAGGTAGGTAAAAAAAATATATTGTGAAAAACAACCCGAGGGGTTTTGAAGGGGCGGGGGGGGTGGGAGGTTAGGAGAGCCTGGTGGTGGGTATTAGGGAGGGCACGTATTGCATGGAGCACTGGGTGTGGTGCAAAAACAATGAATACTGTTACACTGAAAAGAAATAAAAAAATAAAGATAAAAAAGTTTTAAAAAAAGAAAAATAAGTATATGTATCTTAATAAAATCATTATAGAAATATATTATGCTTACACATTTAGAGATTTCTATCAAATATTTGTGAGACAGATGTATGTGTCATCAAGATATCTATGAAGCAATAATTGGTGCATTTTTTCTCAAAATGTATGTTAAATTTTTATGAGCGAGTTTTTCCTGAATAAATAATTAATAAGAGAAAAAAAGAATAACAATCATCAGAATGTATTTTTTAAAAAAGGAGAGGGGTACCTGGGTGGTTCAGTGGGTTAGGCCACTGTCTCCGGCTCAAGTCATAATCCCTGGGTCCTGGGATTGAGCCCTGCATCAGGTTCTCTGCTCAGCAGGGAGCCTGCTTTCTGCCTACTTGTGATCTCTGCCTCTCAAATAAATAAAATCTTTTTTAAAAAGGAGAGAAAAGTTGTATCTATGAAATATACAGGTTTGGGGGAAATACCAGGAGCTTAATATATTGTTTTCCCCTGATGTTGGGGTTTTACAGTTTTATGGGGACCCTGTGGTGGTTGTCCTATTGTTCCTTTGGCTTGTGTTCTGGGGGAGGAGCCCGCTGCATTGTTTTTCAGTCATTCTTCCTTGGGCTTATTTGCTCTGCCCCCTATCAAGGGGCTGGGCTGTGAGGAAACAGGCATTTCAGGCTTTTGTTCTCATGGTTTTTGTTCTTTGGCAGCTTTTGGCGTCTTTTTGGAGGGTCAGAGAAAAGTATACTATCTGCACCCAGACCTCTGCCTCAGAGAGAAGCATCAGTCTTCTCCCCTCTGAATGGTCCAGAACACACAGTCTCTACCTCTGCAAGCTCTGTTGAACACCCCAACCTCCCACAGGTGTTGTGCACCCTCAGTCACCGTCTCAGTGGTCGCCTGAGGCCCCTACTTATCTCTACACTCCCATGCCACTAAAACCGCAAGCAATACTGGTCCATGTGCACCCTATCCTGGTGGCTGCCCTTCCTGGGACTGCTGTCTGGAGCTCACGCCCATGCCAGGTGTGCTCAGGCCAAGTGGCGTTGCAGAAACAAGTTTGCATAGCAGATGTCCGTGACCCAGGGACCTCTGACTAGAGCCCGTGCTGGGCTCTTGTAGGCATGGGTGAGCAGTGGCTATGGCTGTCCTTGGACTGTGGGTTTATGTCCATGCCTGTGGCTGCCCAATCCAGCAATTGTCCGTTAAGTCCCTTTGTTCTTTTTCAGTGCTGTTAACCAATCTCCAAGTTAATGCTGGTCCCACGCACAAGCACTTTTGTATTGGGGTATTGATTTCCAATTGGTGGCTTCTGATGGCTCCCTCCCCCTTCTGTTTATCCTCTGATATCAGCCCATGGGCTCCCAACACCTCTGTACTTCTCCACTGTTGACCTTCTGCCCCTGTAGAGATCCAGAAGTGTATAATCTTACATCTCAGGCTGATTTCATAGGTGTTCAGAGTGCTCTGGTAGATATTTAGCTCAGTTCAGGAGACTCATTGAAATATGGTCTCCTAATCCTCTACCATCTTGTCCCCTCTGATAGAAATGTTTTCAAATGTATGCATAGAAGCTTTAGTAACGTGCCATATAATTAACACACAAAAACCATCTGTATAGTAAACAAATTTCAACTAACTTCTTTCATGAAGATAGAAGTGTCAATTATCATATGGTTTCACTTATTTGCAGAGCATAACAATTAAAACGGAGGACATGGGGAGATGGAGAGGAGAAGGGAGTTGAGGGAAATTGATGGGGGAGATGAACCATGAGAGACTATGGACTCTGAAAAATAACCTGAGGGTTTTGAAGGGGCGGGGGCTGGGAGGTTGGGGGAGCCTGGTTGTGGGTATTATGGAGGGCACGCATTGCATGGAGCACTGGGTGTGGTGTAAAACTATGAATTCTGTTATGCTGAAAAGAAATTTAAAAAAAACTGATTCTGGAAGAAACAAGGACAGGAACTTGAAAACAATTTTATTACATATTTATACAATGAGAACAGGATGAGTAAAAAAAACAATCAGATAAGAGAGTTTTTAGAAATTAAAAAATTATTAAGTAATTCCAATAGATGAACTAGAAGATAAATGGAAACAAATTTTCCAGATCCTAAGGCAAAACTTTAGAAACTATGAGTCTGTAGCTAAGAGTCACAAAAGTTGAATCCAAAATAGTGACCCCGGAAGAGAGAAAAAAATGTGAAGAACATATTAGGGCTAGCAACATTTCTTTCTAGATATGTCTCCTAAGGTGAGAAAAACAAAAGCAAAAATGAACTATTGGGACTACAACAAAATAAACAGCTTTTGCTTAGTGAAGGAAACCATCAACAAAACAAAGAGACAACCTATTGAATGGGAGAAGATATTTTCAAATGATATATCTTATAAAAGGTTAATATGGCCAACATAGGTAAAGAACGTATACAATTCAAGTAATGCAGTGAAAAAAACCAGGCAGACAACCTAAATAGATGGCTTTCCAAAGAAGACATACATCCAGATAACCAAGACATATGGGAAGATGCTGAACATCACTAATCATCAGGGAAATGGAAATCAAAATCACAGTGAGATATCATCACAGTCCTGTTAGAATGTCTACAATAAAAAAGACAAGAAATAACAAGTGCTGGTGAGGATATGGAGAAAACAATCCTCGTGCATCATTGGTGGGATTGTAAATTTGTGTGGCCACTGTGGAAAACAGTATGGATGTTCCTCAAATATTAAAAATAGAATTACTGAAGGAAAAAAAATATTCAGCTAACTTCTTCAACCATGAATATATAAGCATTTTTAGGGTATCATTTTATTCATTTATTTATTTATTATGTTATGTTATGTTATGTTAGTCAGCATATAGTACATCATTAGTTTTTCATGTAGTGTTTCAAGATTCATTATTTACATATAACACTAGTGCTTCATGCAATAGATTCCCTCCTTAATACCCACCACAAGGCTCACCCATTCCCCACTCCCCTCCCTTCTAAAACCTTCATTTTGTTCCTCACAGTCCACAGTCTCTCATGGGTCAGCTCTGCCTCCAATTCTTCCCCCTTCACTTTTCCCTTCCCTCTCCTAATGTCCTCCATGCTATTCCTTTGGTCCCAAAAGTAAGTGAAACCATATGATAACTTACTTTCTCAGCTTGACTTGTTTCACTCAGCATAATCTTCTCCAGTCCCATCCATGTTGATGCAAAAGCTGGGTATCCAACCTTTCTGATGGCTGAGGAATATTCCATTGTATATATGGACCATATCTTCTTTATCTATTCATCTGTTGAAGGGTATCTCGGCTCTTTCCACAGTTTGGCAATTGTGGACATTACTGCTATGAACATTGGGGTATACATGACCCTTCTTCAGAATACATCTATATCTTCAGGGTAAATACCTAGTAGTGCAATTGCTGGGTCACAAAATAGCTCTATTTTTAACTTTTGAGGAATCTCCCACTGTTTTCCAAAGTAGCTGCACCAACTTGCACTCCCCCCCAACAGTGTAAGAAGGTTCCCCTTACTCCACATCCTCTCCAACATTTTTTGTTTCTTGCCTTGTTAATTTTTGCCCTTCTAACTGGTGTAAGGTGATATCTCAATGGGGTTTTCATTTGAAATTCTTTGATGGCTAATGATGAGGAACCTTTTTTCATGTGTCTTTTATCCATTTTTATGTCTTCTTTGGAGAAGTGTCTGTTCATGTCTTCTGCCCATTTTTTCACTTGATTATCTGTTTTTTGGGTGTTGTTTTGAGGAGTTCTTTATAGATCTTGGATATCAGCCCTTTGTCTGTAGTGTGTTTTGTGAATATCTTTTCCCATTCCGTGAGTTGGCTCGTTGTTTTGTTGACTGTTTTCTCTGCTGTGCAGAAGTTTTTGATCTTGATGAAGTCCCAAAATTTCATTTTTTGTTTTGTTTCCCTTGCCTTTGGAGATGAATCTTGAAAGAAATTGCCATGGCCCATGTCAAAGAGGTTACTGTCTATGTTCTCTAGGATTTTGAAAGATTCATGTCTCACATTGAGGTCTTTCATTCATTTTGAGTTTATCTTTGTATATGGTGTAAGAGAATGATCGAGATTCATTCCTTTGTACATAGCTGTCCAATTTTCCCAGCATCATTTATTGAAGTGAATGTCTTTTTTCCCCACTGTATCTTTTTTCCTGCTTTGTCAAAGATTATTTGACCATAGAGTTGAAGGTCCATTTCTGGGCTCTCTATTCTTTTTTTTTATTTTTTATTTTTTTATAAATATATAATGTATTTTTATCCCCAGGGGTACATGTCTGTGAATCCCAGGTTTACACACTTCACAGCACTAACCATAGCACATACCCTCCCCAATGTCCATTGCCCCACCCCCCTCACCTGAACCCCTCCCCCCAGCAACCCTCAGTTTGTTTTGTGATATTAAGAGTCTCTTATGGTTTGTCTCCTTCTCAATCCCATCTTGTTTCTTTTACTCTTTTCCTACGCCCCAAACCCCCCACATTGCATCTCCACTTCCTCATATCAGGGGGATCATATGATAGTTGTCTTTCTCTGATTGACTTATTTCACTAAGCATGATACCCTCTAGTTCCATCCACGTCATTGCAAATCGCAAGATTTCATTTCTTTTGATGGCTGCATAGTATTCCATTATGTATATATACCACTTCTTCTTTATCCATTCATCTGTTGATGGATATCTAGGTTCTTTCCATAGTTTGGCTATTGTAGACATTGCTGCTATAAACATTCGGGTGCACGTGCCCCTTTGGATCGCTACGTTTGTATCTTCAGGGTAAATACCCAGTAGTGCAATTTCTGGGTCATAGGGTAGTTCTATTTTCAACTCTTTGAGGAACCTCCATGCTGTTTTCCAGAGCGGTTGCACCAGCTTGAATTCCCACCAACAGTGTAGGAGGGTTCCCCTTTCTCCGCATCCTCGCCAGCATCTGTCATTTCCTGACTTGTTCATTTTAGCCATTCTGACTGGTGTGAGGTGATATCTCATTGTGGTTTTAATTTGTATTTCCCTGATGCCGAGTGATGTGGAGCACTTTTTCATGTGTCTGTTGGCCATCTGGATGTCTTCTTTGCA
>PISX010025959.1:0-25173 GCA_004024625.1 Mellivora capensis | reverse complement strand
GGGGGGTGGGGTAATGGACATTGGGGAGGGTATGTGCTATGGTTAGTGCTGTGAAGTGTGTAAACCTGGCGATTCACAGACATGTACCCCTGGGGATAAAAATATGTTTAATAAAAAATAAAAATTAAAAAAAAAAGAATATACTAATTGTGATGAGCACTAAAAAAAAAAAAATGGGCCTTGGGTAGGCAAATGAACTCAGAAGTCAGAGTTCATTATCAGCTCCTCCAAATTTGCTGCAACCCGTGTGTCTGGGGGTGGTGGCTAGTAAAGAAGAATTCCACTGGAGTGAACTTATCTGATTTCTGAACCTCTGGGACTGGTCTGACTGGTGAGGAAGACTTGCCGTGCTGGGGGACCTGGATATGGGCCCTGCTCTGTGTTCATTATTCCAGGGTGGGAGCCCTTCACAGACTCAAGCACGACTACGTATCAAAGCTGCAGCTTTTTGCTGGAGTTCATTGAAACATGGACCTTCCTAGCTCTTCAAAGACAATCAAGAGTGTGGGCTTGGGTTAGTTTTGTCCACGAGTGCAAAGGGTAAACTGTGAAAACACTACAGATGGTGGAAGAAAGAAAGCGTGGAAAGAAATTTCCATATATCAAATGAGAAAATACAAATATTTTACATAAAGGATGGGAAAAAGAACCTTGCACAGAACAGTCTGACTGCTGGACTTTTATTTGTCAAACTGCCCAGACTGTGTCCATTTGCAACCAAATATTTGTATAGAGCTGGTTGCATAGAGTGACCTCAGTAACCATGCTAAGTATAGGGGTGTTACCTTGAAAGAAAATATGACCAAATATTTTTATCTTACCGCTTGTATTTTTCTAAGATTTATTTTAGTTCATTTTTAAATATTTATTTATTTTAGGGAGAGAGTGAGCACAAGCGGGAGGGCACAGGGAGAAGGAGAGAGAATCTGAAGCAGACTCCACACTGAGCTTAGAGCCCAATGCAGGGCTCCATCTGATGACCCTGAGATCATGACCTGAGCCAAAACCAAGAGTCTGATGTTTAAATGACTGCACCACCTGGGTGCCCCTAAGATTTTATAGTTAAGTAATCTCTACACCCAACATGGGGCTCGAACTCACAACCCCGAGATCAAGAGTCTCGTGCTCTATGGACTGACCCAGCCAGGCGCCCCACCAGTTGTATTTTGTAATGTTTAAAACACATTTATTATGAAATACTTGCATTCAACCCAGCAGTTTACCCAATGGTAGACCCAGTGACAGCTCTGGCACCTCCTGTAGTTTCTCTCTTTATAAAATTTTAGACCCACAAATTCTTCCCCACTACGTTGCATGGTGAGGGTATGGAGGAAGTAAAATACTTACCGAGATATCAGAGTCATAACCCAGCTTCTTGTCCCAGCCTATTCTCTCCGTGAAACTACAGGTTTCTGGAAGTGTTAACCAACACCTTCTCTTCACTTACCTTGACACCCCAATCCCAACATTTCTGCCACCCAACAGAGAAAAAAATTCCACCTGCATCAACATCTCTTTTGAACAAACAAAAATTTATCATGAAAGGTGAAGGATAGTTGAGCTATAATACAAAAACAAAATGTAAGGAATTCTTAGAAAAATGATTCTTCTAGCAACTTCTACAGATTGTAAAGGGGCAACCTATGGGATTTCTTTCTTCAGATTTTTTGCTTTCATCCTATTTTGATTTTTTACTCTTTTCTGAGTCACTGAAATATTGCTTAGTTCATTTAGAATGATCTGTCATTTTCTAACATCAAAATACAAATTGTTTACTCTTTTCATTGTCATATGTATGAAATAAGCTTAAAATTATAATTAGAGATAGCATTAGGAAGTAACTATTTCTGTAGAATGTTACCTTTACCCTCATCTGTTTTTAACTGACACAAATGTATTCAGTCAACATTTATTGCCCATCTACTATGTGCTATGTGTAATTCTAAGCACCGGATAGATAGCATGATTTTTTTTTTTAAGATTTTATTTCTTTATTTGACACAGAGAGAGAGATCACAAGTAGGCAGAGCATCAGGCAGAGACAGAGGGGAAGCAGGCTCCCTGCTGAGTAGAGAGCCTGTTGAGGGGCTCAATCCCAGGACCCTGAGATCATGACCTGAGCCGAAGGCAGAGGCTAAATCCACTGAGCCACCCAGGCACCCCGATAGCATGATTTTTGAAAGATCAAAATTTCTGTCGTTGTGGAGCCTTTATTCTCGTGCAGGAGACAGTCAATATAGAAGTCCAGTAAGTCAAAAAGGAAGACTATTTGGTAAAGGCAAGTATTGAGGTAATTTTTTTAAAAGGGGGGGAGGGGCTAAATGATCAACAGTTATTAGCTGTAAAATATTTAGGAAGTGTTCGAAGAAATTGTTGCCAGAGCTATCTGTTATACACACAGAGAGGGTCTAGATAGTGCAGTGACACTCCCCACCCAAGGCTCAGGAGATACTCCATCAGTAACTTGTCCCTCATTTTTTCTTTGAATTAGCCTCAGATTTTCATCTTCTTTTAACTGCTCATCACCAGCAGTTTTGCTTTTATTTGTGAACATTGTTGATAATCTAAAAAGACTGAGCGACCCAAAGGAACCATTTGTTTATTTCATCCTTGGTCTGGAACCTGTCATCCAGGATACCATTAACACTCTGTAGGGCTCATATTGCACCTAAGCTCATCATGTCATCACTTAATGAAAGAGAGTCGGTGGCTGACGTTGAATGAAAATTGTCTTTACTATCATTGACTATCAACAACCTATTAGTGGTATAGTAGATAGAATCATGTAATGATCATACATAATAAGGGTGAATGCATTGGTTTGGTTGAATGCATTGGTGAACCCATTGGTTTGCTTTAAAAAGGCTGTTGCTGAAGCCCAATCTGACCTTATCAGATGAATTCCCACAGTATTCCTGCAAGATAAGTAAGTTAAAGCTCAGGTCACAGATGACGTGTATAAACACAAATAAGGATGTGTTCCTAGGTGACTTATTATCTCTGCAAACAGGTAAGTTGGGACTGGTGTCTCTAGGCCATATCTGAGGAAGTAACTAGAGCTTTGTCCTCAATGATTTCCATTAGAGAGAAGGCTCTTGAATGAGCCAAAACAGGAGAAATCAAGGAAGGAATTCTGCTTAATCTTAAAAAGTCTACCTGAATTGATGAATGGAGATAGGATCTAAAAGCCAGTTTCCCTCGAAAAAGATTAATCTAGCACAATTTGCACAATTCTTTTAAAAAAAAATAAGAATAAAAATACAGAGTTTAAACAGATGGGAGGGCATCTTCAACAACAAAATAAGTGAGAATTGGAGGAAAATTGGGATTAGGAAAGGATTATGTCTCTTAAAATTATACCTCTTCTCACAGCAAAAAAATGTTGATCTCTAAATGCCTTTTTCAGGCTTGGGCTCTGGACGAATGTTGGCCAGGATAAATAGTGGAAGAGCAGAGCCAAAGGGAATCTGGTGTGGCATCCCTGAATTAGACCCAGAGGAAATCTTAAGGCAAAATTCCTTTTTCACTTGGGAAAAAACCTCAGCATCTAAAAGGGCAATGAATTCCGTTGAGGACTAGCTGCCTAATTTGCCATAATCCATGTACTCTGTTCAAGACTGGCTCCATTTTGCAGAGCCCAGTGGAAAATAAAAATAGGGAGCCTCTTGTTCCAAAAGAATTTCAAGAGCCCAGGGGTCCATCCAAGCACAGTCCTGGAGGGCCCCTTTCCCTTTAGAAGACCCAAGGCGTAGGCTGAGAGTTAGCAGGCGGCGGCTGTGAAGCCAGCAAAGGTGAAGTTCCATGTTTTAGCACCAGGTCCTTCAATACCAGCTGTACCAGCTTTCATGTAAGCAAGACACTAGACAGACTGACTTTAAAGTCTTCTGGCACATGGTAGAATGAATAAGTACACAGAATAGATCCTCTTGACTCAGAGAAAGGGGAACACTCCTACACTGTTGGTGGGAATGCCAGCTGGTGCAGCCACTCTGGAAAACAGTATGGAGGCTCCTCAAAAAGTTGAAAATAGAGCTACCCTATGACCCAGCAATTGCACTACTGGGTATTTACCCCAAAGATACAAGTGTAGTGATTTGAATGGGCACCTGCACCCCAATGTTTATAGCAGCAATGTCCACAGTAGCCAAACTATGGAAGGAGCTCAGATGCCCAACGACAGATGAACTGATAAAGAAGGATTTATATATATATATATTTTTTAGTAATAATAAATGATTACTATTTATATATATATTAAAAATAAAAAATTTATATATATAAATAGTAATAATTCATTTATTATATTATATATATTATATTATATTATATATTATAAATGTATATTAAAATAATATTAAAAATATAAATATTATATATATTATATTATATATATATTATATAATAAATTGTAATAGTTCATTGTGTATATATACACAATGAACTATTACACAGCCATCAAAAAATCAAAATCTTGGGACCCCTGGGTGACTCAGTGGGTTAAGCCTCTGCCTTCGGCTCAGGTCATGATCTCAGGGTGCTGGGATCAAGCCCCGCATTGGGCTCTCTGCTCAGCGGAGAGCTCGCTTCCTCCTCTCTCACTGCCTGCCTCTCTGCCTACTTGTGATCTCTCTCTGGCAAATTAATAAATAAAAATCTTTTAAAAAAATAAAAATCTTGCAGTGACATGGATGGAACTAGAGGATATTATGCTAAGCAAAATAAATCAATCAGAGAAAGGCAATTATCATATGATCTCTCTGATATGAGGAATCTGAGAAACAAGGCAGAGGATCATAGGGGAAGAGAGGAAAAAAATGAAACAAGACGAAACCAGAGAGGGAGACAAACCAAAGGAGACTCTTGATCTCAGGAAAAAAACTGAGGGTTGCTGGAGGGGAGGAGGGTGGCAGGGAGAGGGTGGTTGGGTAATGGGCATTGGGCAGGGTATATGTTGTAGTGAGCGCTGAGTATTGTGCAAAACTGATGAATCACAGACCTGCACCCCTGAAACAAATAATACATTATATGTTAATAAAAAAGAAAAGAATAGATCCTCTTGACTCATGGGATAGATAAATGCATGTGTATACAGTAAATTCTAAAAGCAGAAATAAACAATAAACCTACAATGCTGGGATCTATGACATCACCGAAAAGCAAGTTTGAATAAATGGATGCCGAGGACTTCAAGAGGGAGAAAAGGAGAAACCAAGACTATTCAGAAGCACCGAGCAGCCATCCAGAGAGGCTTGGCCAAGCCGTGTTCCACCCATGACCGTGGCAGTGGTCATGAAAAGAACTGAAATAATAATGCTGTAGAAATGTTGGTCCAGCAAAACCAAATCCCAGCCAGAACTTAAAAATATACTGAGGGCTTCACACCTATTAGGATGGCTACTGTCCAAATCATAGAAAATAACAGGTGTTGGCAAGGATGTGGGAAACTGGAACCCTCATTGTACTGTTGGTGGGAGTAGGACAGCTGTGTGGAAAACAGTACAGTGGTTCCTCAAAAAGTTAATAAAAGAACTATCCTAGGATCCAGTGATTCCACATCTGGGCATATATAAAAAACATGGAAAACAGGGTTTCAAACATGTATTTGTACCGCCTTGGGTACAAAGCAGTATTATCCACGATAGCCAATAGGGGAGACAACTCAAGTGTCCAATGGATGGACACTTGGACAATGGATGTCCAATGGATGAGTAGAATGTGCTGTATCCATAAAATTCAGCCTTTAAAAGGGAAGACATTCTGATACAGGTAACAACAGGATGAGCCTTGAGGACATCATGTTAAGTGAAATAAACCAATCCCCAAAAGGCCAATCTTGTATAATTCCACTTTGTAAGATGTGTAGTCAAATCCACAGAGACAGAGAAAGTAGAAGGGTAGTTGCCCAGGGCTGGGTGAAGGGGGGAATAAGGAGTTAGTGTTTAATGGTACAGTTTCAGTTCACAGGGATGAGGCTTTTGGAGATGGGTGGTGATGGTTACACAACAGTGTGAATGCACTTAATGCTGCTGAATGGTGTGTTTAAGAATGTTGAAGATGGTACATTTTATGTTACGTATATCTTACCACAATCTTAAAAAATATATATATGGGAAGCTCATAGAGGTACTTTTTTAGAAAAAGAATACAGAATTATAAATTCCATATCGGTGGGGTGGGGGGGCCACTTGGGTGGCTCAGTGGGTTAAGTGGCTGACCCTTGGTTTCGGCTTGGGTTGTGATCTTGGGGTCCTGGGATTGAGCCCCCTGTCGGGCTCTGTGCTCAGTGGGGAGTCTGATTGATGATTTTCTCTCTCTCTCCCTCTCTCCTCCCTTCCCTGCTTATGCATGCTCTCTCTCTCTCCCTTTCTCTAAACGGGTAAATAAATCTTGAAAAAATTGGGGAGGGTATGCATTGTGGTGAGAGCTGTGTGTTGTGTAAGACTGATGAATCACAGACTTGTACACCTGAAACAAATAATACATTATATGTTAATTACCAAAAAATTATGCTAAAGAATAAAGAATACAATGTAAAAAAATAAAAATATATATTATATAATATATAAACATAAATATTATATTTATATACCTTGTATTATACAATTAAATATAAATATTATATATATATATCATGTCAGCCAAAGAGTGAATATTTAGTATAAGGAAAGATCACACAAAGGACTATTTTTAAAAGCTACCAAATGCCACACAAACATCACAAATTTCAGAAAAATAGCAGGGTTGTCACTTAATGAAATTTCTCCTGGATCTCTAAAATACTTTTTTTTCCCTATAGTTTTTGTCTTCATACACTCAGATAGTCCTTTCAAAAGGCAATGATTTTGTGATATATTTTATAGCAAGAATAGAAAGAAAATTTAGTATTTTCTTAACTATCCTTTATTGAAATTCTTTTATAATTGATAATTCAGAGAAGTCTTTCGCAAGTTTGCCATTAGTTACTAGTCACGCCTTAGAACTCTCTGGGATTTCATCAGATTTGGAGGAAGCCCTGAGTTTCTTTCATACATGCGCTGTAAGATTTCAGAGGAGTTTAAGTCTCTTTGTGTCAAGGTCTTTGAACTGATCGTCTTCAATAGTCAGTCTGCCATCAGTGTCCTCATTATATTGGAGTATTAAGAGTTTAATGTTCTCCTTCTCAATCTCAATATTTCATGCTCAATACATAAGAATTTAAAATTATTTTCCAGTGAGTTCATATAATTCACAGCTCTTCATTAATCATATTCTCAATCCAAATGCCATTTATTTCTCTCAGTAGAATATCCCTTCCTCATAGCAAGTGACTGGATTCAGTATGAACTGAAAGTTCTGTGTCATGCTTTCCTTCTTGATGTCAGAATAACTTCTATTCTATTCTATTCTACTGATGTCAATAGAATAACTTCTATTGACTTAATCATTCCTTTTAATTGTTTAGTTTTATATCCCATTGATATCCCATTAATGTTTAACTGAATTTTCTCTCCTTTTTTATTTTTATTTTTTTAAATATTTTATTTATTTATTTATTTATTTGAGAGACACAGTGCAAGAGAGAGAGCATGAGAGGGGAGGGGAAGGACAGAGGGAGAGGGAGAAGCAGATTCCCCACTGAGCAGGGAGCCAGATGTGGGCTGGATCCCAGGACTCTGGGATCATGACCTGAGCCCAAGGCAGATACTCAACAAACTGAGCCACCCAGGCGCCCTCTCCTTTTTTAAATAAATGAATTTAAAGAATGTAGAATAAGCTACCCTTTATAGACATCTAAATAAGAGTTTATAGTTTCTTGTGTGGGGTTTTTTTTTTTTAATGTTCCAAAACGACTCTCTAAACTGCAGTTAATATGGTGTATTCCTAACTCAACCTTCCCTTAACACATCCCAAAACTGTCCATGAAGGAACCAGAGGTGGAGAGACCCAGTGGGCTTAATGAACTGCCGTTCAAAGATCCTCCTTCCACGAGTTTCAAAAACCTTTAGGCCCCATGAACACCTTGCTAGGGTCTTCCCAAGGCTTTGGAAAGGGCAGGGCACAGAGGGGTCCTGAAACTTATGCAAACCCACTTCTGCCACCCCTCTCTGTAGAAGGGGTACCCTAGAAGCAAGGACCAGACAACAAAGTTGGCAGCTGGTCAATGGTTGTACCATAGCTCGATCTTCTCTAGTTTCCTGACAGCCAGCCCAGACTCCCGCTCCTCCTGCTAGAGCTGGGTGTGATGAATTCTTTGCTTCTTCCCATGCCTCCCCCTCCTTCCTCCAGCTGGCGGCTCTTCCACTCCTCGTGCATTCTGGGAGATCACGATCTGGGTCCCTGCTGTCGCTGACAGGTTTCATTAGCCTGATGGAAAGGTTTCTCATGCTCAGGCCCTCCTTTGGCAGCTGCCGAATCTCTGTCATCCTCCCGGGGATGCTGAGTCTTAGCTCAGGACCCCAGGGACCCCGAGCTGGGAGGCGGGGCAGCGGGGAGCAGTCAGCGGAAAGCCAACGATGGACCACGCCTTTCGGTTCACACAAAGAAAGAATATATTTTGACCCATGAAAGTAACAATACAACTTCAAATGCCCCAGATCGAAACTCTATTTATTCTCTGACCTCTCGTTGCTGCTCACCGGAACAATCCGGAGAGTAAACTGGAAAATTCGGCTGCCCGCAGGCTTTAAACTGAGGCGACAGCCAAACTGTCAGGTGCATTATCAATGCCTCATAATTACAGTTTTCAGCACGTGCGAAATAGAACTGCACTCGCAATGCCAGGAATGGTAGTTTCAAAAGGCAGTCCGCTCATGGAAGATCGTTATTCTCTCCTTAAGCTTCCACATGTCTCCCGAGTCCACTCAGAATATTTTCTGGAGAAAAATGAGCACACTGTTTTTTGCAGGAATCAGATACTGTGTAATTTGGGGGAAGACTTCCTGAATCACACTGTCCTCACCTGTAAAAATGAGAGAATCACTAAGGTCCCTCCAGCTCCAAATCTGAATTCCATACAGTTCTGTCAATGCCCAGAATTTTTGTCTTTCATCTTTCTTTCTCTTTCTCCTTTTCTTCCCTTTCCTTCCCTCTCCTCTCCTCCCTTTTTCTTTCTTTCTTTCTTTCTTTCTTTCTTTCTTTCTTTCTTTCTTTCTTTCTTTCTTCCTGCCTATGGGCTTGGCCTTTCACTTTCCGTATTTACGTAGCACATTAGGAAAAAAAAGTTTAAGACCCAGTTCCATCAGGTGTAGACATGTCTCGACAAAAACCCTTGGAAATGGGAAATCCCAGCCCCTGGCCATGGTCCTAGGCCTCAATTTTGGGGGAACCTTCAGGCAATATTTACTATTTAATCTTTGCTGTAGTCTAAAGCAGTGGGTTGAGCTTCTGACTCTTGATTTCTGCTGGGGCATGATCACAGGGTTGTGGAATCCCCATAACAGGCTCCATGCTGAACGGGGAGCCTGCTTGGGATCCTTTCTCTTTGTCTTCCCCTCCTGCTGTTGTCTATCTCAAAATAAACAAATAAAGAAATAAAGCAGGAGTCCTCCAGGTTTTTTTTGTAAAGGACTGTAAAGTAAGTGTTTTAGGTTTTGTAGGTCACAGGGACTCTGTTGTAACTTTGCCATTATATTGCCAAAGCATCCATTGACAATATGTAAATTAATGAGCATGGCTGTGTTCCAATAAAACTTTATTTACATACCTGGATACTTGAATTTTATATAATTTTCACTTGCCATGAAGTACTATTCTTCTTTTTAAAAATTTCAAAACAGGGCTGCCTGGGTAGCTCAGTCAGTTAAGCATCTGCCTTCAGCTCAGGTCATGATTTCATGGTCCCAGGATCAAGCCCCACATCCTGGGTGGGGAGCCTGCTTCTCCCCCTTCTCCCTGCTCCTGCTATCTCTCTCTCTCTCAAATAAATAAATAACATTTTTTTGAACTTTCAAAATGTAAAATCCACTCCAAGTTTATGGGCCATATAAAAACAGGTGGCAGTACAGATTCCAACACAATACTTATCTAAATTACAGCTACTGCTTTTCCAGAAACTGACAAGCTAATCCTAAACTCTTGTGGAAATTCAGAGACTCCAGGATAACAAAAATAATCTTGAAAATAACAAAGCTAGAGTAAACAAGACTGTGTGGTATTGGCATAAGGACAGATAAACACACTACAAAAAAAATTTACAGAACACTATCTCTCATTGATATAGATGTAAGAAACCTTTTAAAATATTAGCAAAATATTTCAAAAATATTAGCCTGGGTGCCTCAGTCATTAGGTGTCTGCCTGGGATTGAGTCCCACGTTGGGCTCCCTGCTCAGGGGGAAGCCTGCTTCTCCCTCTCCCACTCCCCCTGCTTGTGTTCCCTCTCTCACTGTGTCTCTCTCTGTCAAATAAATAAATAAAATCTTTAGGAAAAAAAATATTAGCAAAGAGATCCAGAGACATCATGACCAAATGAGGGCTATTCCAGGGGTGGTTCAATATAATCCGTCATGTTAACAGAATGCAAAAGAAAAAAAATCGCAGGATAGTACCACTTGATGCAAAAAAAGTGACAGAAGGTAACACTCCTTCATGATAAAAACTCTCAGAAGAGTAGGAATATAAGGGAACTTCCTCAACTTGGTAAACAACATCGACAAAAAAGCTACAGCTAGCATTATACTTTGTGATAGAAGACTGAATGTTTTCCTTACAAAGGAACCAAGCAAAGATGCCTACTTTTAGTGCCGTCATTCGGCATGGTACTGGTTGCTCCAGCCAGTACAATAAAGCAAGAAAAGGAAATAAAAGTCATACAGATAAGAAAGGAAGAAACAAAACTCTCCCTGCTTCATAGTCCATAATTGTCTTCTCAGAAAATTACAAGGAATTTACAAATATACCCTTAGAATAAGTGAGTCCCAGAATACAAAATAAATATGCAAAATCATTTGTATTGCTTCCTACATGCAATGAAAACGTGGATACCAAAATTAAAATGTAAAACTATTTATAATTGCTCAAAAAAGATATAACACTTAGGTCTAAGTCTAACAAGAAATGTGCAGGACTTCAAGCTGAAAACTACACACTGCCAGTGAAAGAAATTGAAGAAATGAAACATCTAAATATATGTGTTCAGGGACTGGAAGGCCAATTATAGTCAAGATGTTAATTCTCCTCAAATCAATATACATGGTTAATAAAATTCCTATTTTAAAAAAGCAGCAAAATTTTTATACCTATAGATTAGATTATTTTAGGATTTATTTCTTTTTAAGATTTTATTTATTTATTTGAGAGAGGGAGACAATGCACATGCATGAGCGGGGGGAGGGGCTGAGGAAGAGGGAGAAGCAGACTCCCCGATGAGCAGGGAGCCCAATGTGGGACTCAATCCCAGGACCCTGGGATCATGACCTGAGCAGAAGGCAGATGTGCTTAACCGACTGAGCCACCTGGGTGCTCCTATTTTAAATAGAAATGCAAGGGAACCGGAATCACTAAAACAATTTTTTAAAAAGAGGAATAAAATGGGAGGAATCAGTCTACCCAATTTTTAGACTTATTATATGGCTAGAGTAATCAAGACTTTGTGGAATTGGGAGAAGATAGACAAAAAGATCAATGAAATATAGTCAACCCAGAAACAGACCCAGGCAAACATGCCAGATTGACTCTTAACAGAAGTGCTTTTGTTCCATCAGTAGAAAGATGGTATTTTCAACAAATAGGGTTAGAACAAGCAACTGGACATTGTCAAAAATGAACTTTATCCTCAGTCTCATACCTCGTATAAAACGAACTCAATATGAACCAAAGATTTAAATGTAAAACATAACACTATCAAAAGTTTAGAAACAACATGAGAGAAAATCTTTGGGATCTAGGACTAGGCACAGAGTTCTTATACTTGACATCAAAACCATGATACATAAGAGGAAAATTTCATAACCTGCACTCCACACAGACATTGCTGACACTTTCTTGATAAGATACGGTATCATTGGAAAGTTTTCTGGTAACACCAGGACTCATATTCCCTGCGCAGATGAACCTTAAATGACTTACTGGCTCAGTATCATGGATTGCAGATGTTCAGTTATTCAACTAGAAATAACCAAGGTCACGTATTTGAAGACAACGACCATCACTGCAAAAGCTTTGCCAATAATATTAACAGGTTTGCATTTCAGATTTGTGAAAATGTTGAGGTGGGGGAATGTGCAATTCAGTAGTGTCTGTGGCTATGTGAGTCTAGTGTGCCTTTTTTTAAGGCACCATGAATGATGTGGATGAGTTGGACATCCTTTAAGGCATCCTGGAGCAGGACCTCCTCGCAAACTCGTTCAGGCAGCCATTCAGGGAACATTCCCTCTTGTAAAGACAGAAGGTCGGGACGCCTGGGTGGCTCAGTTGGTTAAGCGGCTGCCTTCGGCTCAGGTCATGATCCCAGCGTCCTGGGATCGAGTCCCACATCAGGCTCCTTGCTCGGCAGGGAGCCTGCTTCTCCCTCTGCCTCTGCCTGTGCTCGCTCTCTCTCTCTGACAAATAAATAAATTAAAAAAAAAAAAGACAGAAGGTATGTAGTCTGTCATAAAACGCTTACAGCTTAACTAATAAAAGTGTTGCTGGGTCCAAGATACAATTATGAATAATTGCACGTAACAAACATAATTATAAATAAATGTGTATTTTACATGTACGTTATCATTATTCATTTACAGGGCTGAGATTTCTTCATTTGGGGTTGCTATTATTACAAAGAGAGAAATATTTTAATGTTATCTCTTTAAACACACTGGATTAAAATCAACCCTGGGGCCCAGTACATCCAATATTCACTTATCTGCAGTTTGTCAAAGATGAGTTGACCTTTGAAGCTGGTGTATAATAGATTCTAGCCACTTCTGAAATTGAGGAGAGGAAAAGAAGTACAACCAGCCCTACAGGAAGCGGTGATGCAATTTGCAGAGAGGTGGGACAGTCCTTCCCCTGCTCCTCCTTGCCTCTTTAAAATTAGCTCCTACTGGCCTGAAATGCTCTTTACTTCTTCAGGCAATGCCATTTGCCTGTAGGACATCTCAGTGTCCTAGTGCTATAGTTACAACCTCTATTTATTGAAAGTGCACTGGGTACCAGGCCCTGGGCTGGGTATTTTACAGGTAAAGTGCAAGTAACCCAAAGAAAGGCTTATCATGATTCAGTTCAAGCAATAGCTTTCTGACTTAGTAATTGTTTATGCTTAAGGTCCCAGGGGACTAGGATAGTTGTTCTGTTTTTTGTTTGTTTTTTTAGATTTTATTTATTTATTTGACAGAGATCACAAGTAGGCAGAGAGAGGGGAAAGCAGGTTCCCCGCTGAGCAGAGAGCCCAACGCGGGGCTCGATCCCAGGACCCTGAGATCATGACCTGAGCCGAAGGCGGAGGCCTAACCCACTGAGCCACCCAGGTTCTCCTAGGATAGTTGTTCTTAAGGGGAGTCACTGCAGCTCTTGAAGACCTTTTTTTGGAAATTAGGGAGTATTAAATTTGTTTGTCTGTTTGGCATGAGGAATGGGGCTGCATTTTGAAGTTAGGAGCGGGGGATGCTAGAGTCAAAGCTGCCCCGTGTAGGTGTTAATTTTTGTACCACACAAAGGCACTAGGCAAAGTTTGTAATTATCTAAGCCCAGACTCTAACTCTGTTTTCCATATAAACACCAAAGTATTTTTTAATCGTATTTTTTAAATTAACATTAACTTGATTTGGGGGATGCATAATTTTAACACATATATAGGTTTTCATCTACTCATTTGCCATCTGCATATATTCTCTCTCTCTTTTTTTTTTTAAGATTTTATTTATTTATTTGACAGACAGAGATCACAAGTAGGCAGAGAGGCAGGCAGAGAGTGGTGAGGGTGGGGGGTGGGAAGCAGGCTCCCCGCTGAGCAGAGAGCCCGATGCAGGGCTCTATCCCAGGACCCTGGGATCATGACCTGAGCCGAAGGTAGAGGCTTAAACCTCCCAGGCGCCCCTGCATATATTCTCTTTGGTGAAGTATTCGAGTCTTTGGCACATGTGTAAGTTGGGCCTGTTCATTTTCTTTATATATTCTGGATACAGGTCCATTATTAGATGTGCAATTTGAAAATATTTGCTCCAAGCCTACAGTTCATGTTTTCCTTCTCCTAATAGGGCCTTTTGTAGAATTTTGATGAAGTCTAATCTACGAATTTTTTAATGGATTATAGTTTTGACATCATGTAAAAGAATTCTGCCTAACTCCAGATCACAAAGGTTATGTTGACTTCTAAGATTTTCATAGGTTTGTGTTTTACATTTAGATTTATAATCCATTTTGAGCTACTTTTTGTCTGAGTTGTAAAGGTTAGGTTATTTTTATTTATTTTTATTTTTTGGTGCATACAGCTGAAGTCTACTCATTAGCTCTTTTTTGTTCCATTTTTTTTTTCTGTTTCCATTGTTTTTCCAATGTCAGTTTCCATTTTCAAAATCTTTGCTGTGCTATTTGGATCTGTCCTATGTATACATCACCTAGTGGCTGGCCTGCCAACCTAGGTGGTTTCTAACCCATAGTTCAGTTCTCAAAGTTTTTAGTACAATGTTCAGGGTCAGATCCATGCCTGTGTAGCTCAGAGGGGAGCCCAGCAGTTCACACCCTTCCCAAGATGTTCCCTTCCCATCATGATGCTGGTACTTCCTAGTTCCCTACAGTTCCCATTTGTGGTCCTCCCTTTTGAAAGGCATTTGTAACCCCCAGTGCCGCATGCTTCTCAGAATGGTGCCTATCTTCGGGACCAACAGATGGGAGAAAAAACACTGGAAGTTTGCTCCCCCTCTTGGGATCACAACTTCTCTGATTAAAGAGGAAGTCTCCCCGACCTAGATGTTAGATACTTGATGTGAGGCTCACATTGCCGCTGTACGACTGGGCTTGCCTGAGGGCTGGGGCTCAAGAGAATGGAGAAAGAAGGAAAACAGGGTATTTCCCCCTAAAATTCTGACTGTTCGGAATTCCCCTTCCAGTTGCTTCAGCCAGAGCTAGAGAGGTTTTCCTGGAGCTTTTTCTGACTGAGGCCCACGTCCACGTTTCAGACTACCTTGAGTCCGGGTTGGGGGATCCTGGAAGGGACAAAAATAGGAAACTCCCTGGCAGTTTGGTGATAGTTCCAATCCTGGCCTTTCCAAATCCCATTTACCCGAAATCAGAACTCCTAAACCCAAGGCAAGTTTAATACTGTTTTAAATACATACTGAATTTCCCAGGGATTCACCTAACATGTAAAAACCAAGAAATATTACACTTGACTTTGTTTAGAACTATACACAACCGTATTTATTCTCTCCAAAAGCCATGGAAGGCGATCTTACCTGTGGCATTTCGGTTGTCAACGCCACACACCTGTGAGAGCCTGAATTTGTAGCTGTGTATTCTTCCGTAATTTTACACCCACATGCACTCTTCCTTCTGCCCATGGTTTTGTGCTTTACTGGAGGCATTCAACACTGAAATACATATTATTTTATTGTAAAGAAGTTTTCTTTTTCTTTATATTATAGATAAAGTGTCATAGTGACATTTCTGAAATGCGCTTTGGCAAATTAAAGAGGGCTTTGAATCTTTCGACCTTCTTCTTGTCTAGAGATGCGTTGGGGGCTGGCCGGGTGTCTCTTCTTGTTATTTCAGGAGCTCTCCCTGTGTTCTCTTGAGCATGGTGGTCTCACAGTGGTCGGGCTCCATGCATGGTCCCAGAGCTCCAGAAGCCAGCTGCAAGAATTCTCAAGACCTAGTACTAGAAGGGCCCAGATGCCACATTCCACTGACCGAGCAACCACTCAGGGCCAGCCTGGACTCAGGGGAAGCCAAGGCGGACGCTGCTTGGAAAGACCCACAAGCCATTCCTGGCACTGGCCAAGACAATGACCTGGAGGCCCAAAGCTCCCTGGACAGCAGGCAGAGGACAAACTGCTCAGCACTGACTCTTGTTGATGCATAAACCAAAAAGAGAAGTAAGTCTCCTTCAGGTGAATTTGTAGTGTCCGTGATATGTAGATCTTGTCCTTGAACAGAATTGCCAAGGATATCCTTTGAATATCTACACGCACAGAGAAAATACACGTTTATTCAATATCACAGTCCCAAGTATGTGGGTGATAAAGTTAATAAGTGTCTGCCCTTCAAGGCTACAATGCAATGTCATTGTCAAAACAGATATGCAAATATTTACAAATCAAGTAGCATGCAAAAATTGCTCTAAAAGAGGTTCGTTGATGAGCTTTATGAATCCAGGAAAGGGAAGTATCTATTTTCATCTCTAACCATGTATCTGTGATTGCAACCCTGACTTCCTCTTTTTTTTTAAAGTTTTATCTATTTAAGTAATCTCTACACCCAACATGAGGCTTGAACATATCACCCCAAGATCAAGAGTTGCACACTGTTCCAACTGAGCCAGCCAGGAACCCCCCCCCCCCGCCCATGCTGACTTCCCATGGGAATTACCTGGGGGGACTTTTTAAGCATAATAATCCACTCTCCTATACCCTACTCTTGCCCCAGATTATAATTTAATTGAGGAGTGGGACCCAGGCTTAGTATTTACCAAGAGCTCTTCATAGGATTCTTTCTTTCTTTTTTAAAAAATATGATTCTTGAGGCACCTGGGTGGCTCAGTGGGTTATGCCTCTGCCTTCGGCTCAGGTCATGATCTCAGGGTCCTGGGATCGAGTCCCGCATCGGGCTCTCTGCTCAGCGGGCAGCCTGCTTCCTCCTCTCTCTCTCTCTCTCTCTGCCTGCCTCTCTGCCTACTTGTGATCTCTCTCTCTCAAATAAATAAATAAATAAATAAATAAATTCTTTTAAAAAAATGAAAGAATAAAAATATGATTCTTTTTTTTTTAGAGACTTTATTTTTAAGTAATCTCTACACCCAACATGGAGCTTAAACTCACCACCTGAAAATCAAGAGTTGTTGCACGCTCTACCCACCAAGCCAGCCAGGTGCCTCTCTCCATGTAGTTCTAATGGGAAGCCAGAATTGTGACCAGCGTCCAGCGTTTCTGTTTCTCTGATCATCAGACTCCTCTGGGTTCCTCTGTGAAGACACAAGGATACAGCAGACCTGAAAAGGACCAGGTATTTGTATTTCCAACAATTCCCCAGGTGAGTCTCATCATCAGGGAAGTTTAAGCAACAACGCCATGTTCCAATCCCTTCCCGGTGCTGAATGTAGATTCCACTCTGAAAGCACCATTTTTAGATCTGTTTTCTCATCAGGTTCCCCACCTATCAGCTTGTTTAACCCCACATGGGAGTCATTTGGTACCCAGCTTTAGACACAAGGGAACCTCTGTCTGAACACCAGTTCCACTTTCAGCAGGTTGCTGAATCTCTTGAAGGCTCACTTTTCCTTCTCTGTAAAATGGGGAGAAAAATAACTGCTTTATAGGGTTGTTCAGAAGAATTAAGAAAGTACTATCGGGGAGGCATTTAGAGTTAATTGATGCAATTAACATTCCTACAAGCTCCCCGATGCTTCCATTCCAGGCCTCAGTCCCTGCTAAACTCCTACTGTAGAAAATCTAGGTAAGATTTATTTGACAGTGTTGTGAAAGTCAATGAAAAATCTCACCTTACCCAAAAAGAATGAGGAAAAATATGAGGCAGGAATGGTTTGCTGGGATTTCTAATCTCATTCCCTTCTATCAATGAAAGTTTGGAAAGCAAGTTTTTAAAATTTAGACTTCCTTAATTTGGAAACATTTACTATGTGCATTAAAGGAATATTAGCAACAGATGTCTCTCTTTTGACCTAATTTACAAATCTACCATAGTTCACTCTGCTTATGCTTTGAAAAAATGTTTTTCCTTTTAAATTGTCATTACCTTTCCTCCAGGAGTTAGGTTTCACCATAAATCCACATTTCTTTATTCTGGAAGAAGCAAAATCATGTGTGGGCAACAATTTTTAATATTTTCAATACTTCAAAAAATAGAGAATGACGAAGTACTTTTTTTTTTTTTTTTTTTTTTTTTTTTACAATCTACTCCCTTCTCTGTATTTCTCAGCGCGCATAGGCTGTTTTCTGGAAGTAGGACGTAACCTACTTGAATGTCAGTTATTAAGAGGATCAAAAGTAGAGAGAAAATATGTTTAGCCTGACTTTAAAAAGGATTTCTTTTTTGGTAGGATGGGAATTAATGGAAATGGAGTTCCCAGTTCAAATGTCAAAGGAAGAAAGTTCGTTTGTGAAAGAAATACATTCGCATAAAATGAACATATAGTCAGAGCACCAATAACATCAAAGAAAAAAAGTATTTGTCAAATATATATATTTCTGTTAATATAGTTACAATATATAATATAAAAATATTATATAATATATATACTTAAACTTGGAGTAAGTGTATGTATAGAAATTCTCCAGGTAGAAATTTTTAAACTATACTGTTAATGGTAATTCATTGCTGAGATTTTTTTTTTTTTTGAGATTTCATATATTTATTTGAGAGAGAGCATGACTGGGGCAGGAGGGTGGTGCGGGTGGGGGTGGGGTGGCAGAGAGAAAGAAGCAGGCTCCCCGCTGAGCAGGGAACCCAAAGCGGGGCTCCATCCCAGGACCTTAGGATCATGACCTGAGCCAAAGGCACATGCTTAACCAGCTGAGCCACCCAGGTGTCCCACTGCTGAGATATTTAATGTGATTAGAAATTCTAGTAAAATGAAGAGAATTGGAGATAGCTCGCTGTGAACTAAAAAAAAAGATTATTCTCTAGATTGAGAAAACCCCGTTTCTTCTGATCATTTTTAGCTGAGCAGGAAAAGCAATCCTACCCCTCCTTCTGAGTTCCTTTTTGTGCGATTTTCACGCTTGTTCTGTTTCTCTTTGGTGTCAGTGCTTGCTGTAATAATGGCACATTATTTTGAATTTCTCAGAAATCCATAAACATACAACTACAATGACATAGGAAATGTTTGGCTCAAAAGACACAAGCCCTTTTAGCCAAACTTTCCAATTTCCTTCTATAACTTCTAGGTTATTCCAACTGTCTTCTGTCTGTAGCTGAGCGTTACTATAAAGCAGAGTGAAAAATAAAAGGCTTGTGTCCGTTTTAAAAGGAGCCATGTTTCAAATCCCAGTTAGGACTTAAGAGTATCATTTATACAAATTCGCCAAAGTGACCACAGGCAGACTTGCCAATATGTGTGCTTCATTGTTATTCATTCTTAAAGATGCTGCTCTGCCCAGAACAATGATAGTTATTTTGTTTGTTTTTCTTTTGGTTTGGGTTGAATGAGATGGCTCCCTTATTTATTGTTACCCTGCTTTGGCCCTTAGCACAGAAAGCATTTCCATCTCCAAGTTCCTTGTGCTTTAAGTTTCTGTTCACATAAAATAAATTAAAGCCCTTCTGATCCATGTGGCAGGTTCACAGGGAAGCAAGATACATTTCTTTCAATGAGAGACAACCCAAACAAATGTTCAGTATGTTTAAAATTCTGCAAGAAGATGAACATCACAATGGAGAGAAATCCCAGTGATGGGTTTATAAGGCCAGACAAGGGAAAGGAGAAAAACATTGCTGTTTGAGATAGTGCCTTGAATTGTGAGCTTGAGAAGGGACATAGAAGGTTGGGGACGAGGAGCTTGGTGGTAAAGCACTACAGACCCTACCTGCATCCCCGGCAGGGTTGCTTTCCCTGGAAATATCTGATACAGCACAGGCTAGCTGAAACCAGGGTTTTTGCCATAACCTTCCTGATATCTCACAAAGCATAAGCACCTGCCCTAAGGGGGCTTATTATTGGATGCTATGGGCCTGGAACGGTGTTGACACAAACTTTCTTGGGACTGATCAAGGAATTCCAAAATGGGGCATGAGGACCAGGGAAAAGCTCAAGGAAGGCAAATTTCAGTCCAACCCAGAGGAAAACATCCTAAAAATTAGAGTGCTTCACTCCAAGCTGCCTTACCTTGGAAAATCAACTCCACTTGGCCCAGCAGCCAGGAGCTCCCCTCCCATGTCACACAGCCAAAACAGCTTATAGCCCTGCTGGATTTCCTTCGTCCTCCAGCAAGCCGGTGGGCTTGGGCCAGTCTTAGCATTCCCTGCATTGCCCAGGTGACTGGCAGGAAATGGTGCAGGTCCAGTGAGAGCAAGGACATCCAGTCTTGCACCTTCCATGCGCCTGGTGAGCCTGTCCTGCCCGCTAGAGCTAGAGGCCTTGTCCAGCTCGCCTGCTTCCTTCCAACCCCTCTGCCTAAGATTTCCCTCTGTATCAGGTTTTTCTCCCCCTGGGGCACCACCTGACACTTGTGGGAAAGCTAGTATTTCCGTGTCATTCTAGACAGTCTCATCCTTCGCACAACTGGCGACCAGTCATGGCCTGATGTCATCTCAAGCTGTGGCTCCTCTCACTGCCATCTTCACCGCAATTTGACTCAGGTTGGGCATATGTTCCCTCAAACTTATTACGCCCATTTCTCTGGTGTTCCCCCCTATTCCCTTCTAGCCCTCCCTATCCTGGGCTACTGGGTTCAAGGAGCACATGTCCTGTTCCCTCCTTCAGGTCAAAAGGAGGGATCTGAATTCTGTCTGCCTATATGGGCGTCCCCCATGCCAACCCCCTTGGTGTTCACTTCTGAAGTCAAAGGCTACTTACCACTGACTCCTGAAAATATGCACTTGAAGGTTTTTTCTGGCCTTGGGACGTGTGCCCAGGGAAGTCAGATGTGTTGGACAATTAATTCCTCTGAAAGCACGATGACAAATAGAGACCTGGTGAATAAACAGCCCAGCTCCCTTGCCCCTCGGTTGGATGAATTTTGAGCCATGGTTTTCAGGTTCCTTGGTAGGACTGAGCTATTTGCCCACAGCAGTAACTTAGTAATGGATGCTCTGTCGCCTTCCTCCCCTTCCTTGTCACACAGTCACCACGTCCTGTATCTCCTAGGACCCTCTCTCAAATAAATTACTTGCACGTGAATGAACGTTCATCTCAGTCTTTGCCGATGTGTGGGGGGGAGGTCCTAGCTCCATGTCTAGCAATGCAGGAAGCACTCGAGGCATGAATGAGTGAATGAATTGACCTTGGCAGGTCATCTATGAATCTTGTAGATGGGATTTCTGCATTAGGGGAGAGGCTACAGCATAGGACTATGGAAGATTCTTCCTCCAGGAGCAATAATATGTCCACAGGGAAATAAATGTCTTTTTAACTACAAGACTCGGGCAAGGAGCTAGGAGCTGAAAGCATGTGAA
This sequence comes from Mellivora capensis, assembly GCA_004024625.1. Lineage (NCBI taxonomy): Eukaryota > Metazoa > Chordata > Mammalia > Carnivora > Mustelidae > Mellivora > Mellivora capensis. The sequence continues at coordinate 3,927 of PISX010025959.1, read as the reverse complement.
AAAATGAGACTTTTCTCCCTTCTCTGCCAGTGTGCTTTTGGATGTGAAGGGGGCAGCGAGGATCACAGGTTAGTTATGAAATCATGTGATTTCTCAAGCCAGCACATTGCCTTTTATGGACACCGTGGTCCGGGGTGCTGGGCAGAGAGTGATTTTCCATCCCGGTCTATAGAGTTCACAGTTTCTAGTCACAACAAGCAGAGCCAGAAATAATGTCAGATATTCAAACCCTGGAGTATTGTATTATAAAGGCATAACGTCAAAATCATATATGAAACGAAGTTTTAATTACCCCATGACTGGAATTTTCATAACAGCATTTTATGCCTGGTTGGCACTGCCTCAGGATTTCTGTGTTACAAGTGAGGAAATGAGTCACCAAAGTGTAAAAAAGAACGTGCTGAAGGCTCCTCGGCTGCTGTCTGAGAAGAGCTGGAAGGAAATGTTCCTGACCATTCTCTTCCTGTGCTCAGGCGAGCACGGGGTTTTCGATAGGGCCGCACACTCTCAGATCTTCCCGATCTGGTTTTATAAGAGAACCAAACCTTGTAGTTCGTGAGCTGTAGGAGAGCCGTTGGTGAAGGGCAATTTAATATATTATATTATATATTTGGTGAGGTACAATGAGAATGTGAAAATCACATTTTGTTCTTAACAACCAAGAGTCTAATAGGATTGAGCAAGATCAATTTTTTTTTCATAACAACTCAGAGTTTAATACAGTTGAGCATGGACAAAATGAGGTCCCCCCACCCCCGCCCCAGCCACTCCTGCTCCCATCTCCAAGAAGCAGCTGCCCTGCTGGGGAGTCTCCAAATTCCCTATCTTTTCTACCGGAATGGGAGCTTAGGGTTGGGATGGGTGGGTGGGCCCGGACGGTCCAGGAGGGGTCGGAGTCGGACATCTAGACTCGGTCATGAGGCAAAGACAGATGCTGGGAGGAAGGGGATCCACCCGAAGTCATAGCAACCCCTGCCAAGAGGACTGCGACTGGCAATGGCCTGGGTGGGGCTTAGCACCTCAGCAGTCCACAGAAGAAGGCAGATTCAGGTGCTGTGCAGACCCCTGAGACCAGGCGGCGCGCAGAGGGTAGCACCTGATGATCCAAAGGGACAAGCAGTAACATCCCAGAAGTCTGGCAGCTGCAGGACCCGCTGAAGGGATTGCTGGTGGTCAGGCTACAAACTAAGAAGTCAAGAGCCACTGGAGGGATGCCTGGGTGGTGCCGTGGGTTCACGTGGGACTTGATTTCGCCCGGTGATCTCAGGGTCCTGGGATCGAGCCCCCCAGGCTCGCTGCTCTGTGTGGAGTCTGCATAAATTTCTGGCTCTCTCTCCCTTTCCCTCTGCGCTGCCCTCTCCCCATACTCACTCTAGCTTTCTCCAAAATTAATAAATAAATCTTTTTTAAAAGACAGAGAGACAGACACTGGAACTGAGTTCTAGGTGGCAGCAATAAACTTGGCTTCTAGAACCAGAGCCAATTCAAGAACAGCCGGCAACGTGTTAGACTTGTTGGGGACTCACTTGATCTACTGACTTTTGCTTTTGGAATGCCCCACAGCTAGAGGCAGGGTTGGCCCCAGAGCTGAGAGTGGGGGGTTTGAAGTTGTTTACTCCGCTTAGCAAGGATGTTAGTCCATTAGGAGGCAGGGTTGGAGGGCAGGAGCCAAGGCAGGGGATCTGGGAGGCCACACTACAAGTAACCCCCAGGAAAGAAAACATTGATTCCTAAGAGGCGAGAAAGGTAACTTCTCTTTTAAACTTGGGACCTCTGATACAAGGCTACCAAGTGCCCCACACAAAAATGAGAACAAAAGTAAACTTAATTTCTAAAAACAGAGCCTGAGGAAAAAGAGGGATTAAATGAAAAAATAATTGGATCCTAAAGAGAGAGTTTCTCGGATGGGTATCTTGGGTTCTCCTCTGTTTTATGGGGTTTTTAAAAAGATTTTATTTATTATTTGACAGATAGAGATCACAAGTAGGCAGAGAGGCAGGCAGAGAGAGGAGGAAGCAGGCTCCCTGCTGCGCAGAGAGCCCGATGCGGGGCTCGATCCCAGGACTCTGGGATCATGACTTGAGCCGAAGGCAGAGGCTCTAACCCACTGAGCCACCCAGGCACCCCTCCTCTGTTTTATGTTTTTATCAGTGTTTTGGATCAAGACATAAGATACATAGGTATCCAATAAGAGAAGGATAAAATTCTGGGAAGCTAACAGAAGTCTGGATATAAAATGAGGCTAAAAAAGAATCCTGACAATATTTTGGGAAAATATTGTCTTAAATGTCCCCATGGTCTTCTCCTCTCCCAACTCCAAACAATTCCGGGGGAACCTAGAAAGTGGAAGGAGACCTCTGGGCTCTCTCTTAGAGAGAGTCAGCCTACGCGAGCCTCCCACATCGGATAAGAGAGGGGCTGTGAGACCCACAGCCAATCCTACAATAAGGTTGGAGAAGCCTTCTTAGAGAGGGCTTGGTCTGTGGAGATCTGTGGACCTGGAGTAGTCAGAGTTCTTCGGAGAAAAGGAACTGATAAGGTGTGTATGTGTGTGTGTGTGTGTGTGTGTGTGTGTGAATATATAGAAAGAGATTGATTAATTGACTGATTTTAAGGAATTAACTCATACCATTGTGGGTCTGGTAAATCCAAAATCTGCAGGGAAGGCCCTGGAAAGACCTGATGCTGCAGCTTGAGTCCGAAAGCAGCCTAGAGGCAGAATTTCCTCTTTTCTTGAGGGACCTCAGTCTTTTGCTCTTAAGGCCTTCAATGGGTTAGATGAGACCCACCCACATTATGGAAGGCACTTTGCTTCACTCAAAGTCTACTGTTTTAAATGTAATTTCACCTGAAAAATACCTTCAAATCAACGTGTAGACTGGAGTTTAATCAAATGCGAGGGTTCGTGGCCTAGCCAGGTTGGTACATAAGATTAACTATCATAGAACCCCAGGGGGAGGGTAATTCTGGTCCCTTATGGTACTTTGGTAGGAACCTACTGGTTTTCCTGAGTTCCAAGAAGCTGTGGAGGAGGAAGGGAGGTAAATGTGTCTTTTATGCAAAGGCCAGAACATATAAGTCCGAGTAGCTGAGAAGAGGAGGGGTCAGGGAGCCTTCCTCCCAGTGTTATAACAGAGAACTGATGACATGTCCGCTGCCACCCTTGCAGGCCCACGGGGGCAGGCGCCATTTTGTTTTCCTCATTCACAGAGTGGCTTCCATTTAAGTAAGGTGGTAGACAGAATAATATCCCTTCAAAGACATGTACATCCTAGTCCCTGGAACCTGGGGATATATATGACCTTACATGACTTTGTAGACGTGATTAAGGATCTTGAGAGGGGGATGATCTTGGATTATCCACTGGGCCCAATATAATCAGAAAAACCCTTATAAGACAGAGGCAGGGGCCAGAGCCAGAGAAGGTAACATGATCACAGAAGACGGAGGATGGGGCCACAAGTCAGGGAATGCTAAGCAGCTCTAGAAGCAGGAAACATGGAAATGAATTTTTCCCTAGAGCCTCCAGAAGGCATGAAGTTCACTGACATCTTGATTTCAGACCTCTGACCTCCAGAACTGTAAGAGAATATATCTGGATCATGTCAAGCCACATGGTAATGGGGTAATTTGCTACAGCAGCAGTAAGAAGCTAATACAGTACCTTAAAGGGACCAGGTGGCTACAGAGAAACAATCATCAGAACACTCATGATAGGGGGGCACCTGGCTGGCTCAGTCAGTGAAGCGTCTGACTCTGGATTTTGGCTCAGGTCATGATCATAGGTTTGTGAGATCAAGTCCTGTGTCAGGCTCCATGCTCAGCGGGAAGTCTAAGATTCTCTCTCTCTCTCCCTTTCCTTCTACCCCTCCCCCTGCTCATGCACTTGCATTTTCTCAAATAAATAAACAACTCTTAAAAAAAAAA